>VZTX01023997.1:0-39733 GCA_013400915.1 Pardalotus punctatus | reverse complement strand
CATTGTCCTTCCCGGGTGTCCCCTCCCCCCGCCCGCTGAGGCATCACCGGTGTGGCGACCCGCCCCCTGTCGCGACACCCGCCGCCTGTCGCGACACGCGCTCCCACCCCGCCTCTCCGGGGTCTCCCCCGCTCAGCGCGGAGCTCCCAGGCCCCCCGGTAGCCCCGGCGCCCTCATTACCTGTCCCTGGGTACCACGCACACGGCTCGGGATCGCGATAGTGCGTCAGCCATCGCGACAGAAGTGCCGTCAGGGGGAAGGGGGGATTGCGGTCGCAGTGCGAGCACATCCTTTGTGTGATTCTTTCCCAAGAAAAGTGTCTTTTTGCAAAAGAATCGCGGGCTGGTGTGGGCTGGAAGGGACCTTAAAGCCCATCTCGTCCCAGCCCCCTGCCATGGGCAGGGAACAGGTATCGTCAGTAAATCATCCGTCGTTTTTATTCCCTACCAACCAATTTTCAAGTGTCTGAAGAAGAAGAAGAAGAAAACTGCAGAGCTGGACTCCTCTGTTCTCAGTCCACTCGTGCAGCAAAGTACTGAGATGGTTTTGGTTCTGCAGCGTGTGAATCTCCCGGAGCAACACCTGCGAGGGCTCACAGACGTCTCTCACCCTCCCTTGGTATCACTAGGTACAAGTTTAGGATAAATCACAAATGCAGGTTGATTAGTTCAACCAGAATTTGTTCTCTTCACTTCTTACTATAGTCAATTTTTCTGTAGTTGCATTCTCAAGAAAATATAAGTTTATCTGGAAAACTTTTTGCAGCAATACTTTTTTCCTCTTTATTGCACAAACCCGATTCTTTGTTGCTTCGGTCGCTGCGGGAGAGGAGGGAGCTGGGAGCTCTCAGGAGATGAGGTTGGGTTCCTAAGTGATGTCATTTGTGCTGGAGCAACGGTGGTGACTTTGTGATGGAATAAATCCTCCTGGACGTGTCGGGGCTTCGTGATTGTGTGTGTGTGCACTGTGGAAACTTTGTCTGATTCAGCGGCTGGCTGAGAAAATTCCGTGCTCGGTGCTCCATAGGCAGTGAGGGAATAGAGTGATGAGAGTTGCATTTTCCTTTCAGCTTATTTATTTCTGATCAGGGCTTTTTTCAGCTTAAGAATTTGAACTTGTTAGAGTCCGTTTATTTAAGTGGGTACATAAAGCAGTGGGGAAAGATGATGTTCAAGGGTATATTAGAGGTAGAGAGAGCGGAGTTTTGCAGCCAGCAGCAGAGTGAAGGATTCAGGGAGAGCATTCAGGTGGGTCTCGTGTCCTGTCAAGCCAGTCCAGAGGGTCTGGAAACTTGGAGGGGAAAAGCAGTGATAAGAGAGAGCAAACTTGAAAGCAAATGAACTCACTATTAATTTTCAGCAGACGAAGGTTTGGATCAAGAGTGAGTAAGAGTCAGAGGGTAAGGTTTGCAATTAACACAGAATCTAAGCTTTCACGGAGAGATGCTTCCATAAAAGAAAGGCTATTTATTTTCCAGATGATATTTACACTGGGTAGAATTTCTGAGGTGAAGAAATGAGAATTGCCCCTTGCTCGGGGGAGCACAGGTCGAGCAGGAGCTGGAAGAGGAGTTGATGAATTGGCTGTAATTCACAGGCATCGCTTCAAATATTTTCAATATTTCTCAACTATTTTAAGAAGCTGTATTGAATTCCAGCCCAACCAGCCTGCTAGTCTGGAGAGAGGAAGGATGCGTATTGCTGGAGCAAGAATTAAGCAAAAATAGATAAATCTGACATAATGGATGACAAGGGAAAGCTGATTGCTGAAAGATGCTGGCATGCTCTGTTTTTGCATGCTTGGCATATATTCTGTTGTGTTACATGGCTTTTGAAGTGTAAAAAAAAAAGAAAGAAATCTCATTTTGTGCTGAGATAAAAGAAAAGGCAGGTGCTTAAATTCTGTTAAGGATCAGCTTTGATACTGACATGAAGTAGTGACCTCACTTGCATTTACCCCTCTGTCATTTTGTGAACTTCTCAACTGAATAAATAATTCACTTAGCACCAAATAAATGCCATTTAATAAGATGATATTTTTGATCCCCCTTTCATTTCACATTGCAAACAGTTTCACACTTTTTCAGCTTGAGCACAGCCTGGGGTGCTATTTCTGTTAATAACATTAAAAATATGTTGGAGAATGTCCACATAGTATTGTTTTTTCTCCAAATGTGAAATTAAGGATCCGTTGTGTTCTCTGCAGCTTCGATATTTGCCTTCATTTAAGCCTTATTTGTATTTTTTTCAAGTTGTCCTCTGATAGGTAAGCTTTTATATCTGTGTTTACTTCTGGGAACTGTTACCAGATCAAGAGGAGAAGTAAGGATTTTTGTCAAGGACTGAAGTATCTCTATTTCCCAGATGCTCAGACAATGTGCAGGAGCCTCAGCTTGTGTCCTCTCCAGCACTTGCTGAAATGCCTGGATGCAGGATGGAAACTTTTATCAGTGTTTCCAGTGCAGTATTTTGCATTTTTGCATTAGTTTGTCCATTCATTTTTATTCTTCATTTTTGACCATGACTTGCTACTGGCCAGCACATGGAGATGGGGAAAGGAGGAGGAGGTACAAGGTGTTGCCCTGACTGCCCCCACGCCAAAAACTTGCATCACCAAAACATTTTATATCTTATATATTGCTGGCTCACTCATCTTCAGTGAGGTAACTGAGGAGAGTGACAGATTTATAAAGTGAGAGATAATGTCCATTCTGTATTTCTTTAAAGCTTGGTAACTTGCAGGATTCTGGGATTTACAGAATTGCTAAATGCACCACCAAGAATGTCGCCACAGCCTGATTTGTTTATTTAACATGTGATCAGCACTTTTAAATAATTGCTTTAAGAATATGTAGTTCACTGAAATGCTACACCCAGCAGGTGAGTAACAGGTAACTCTGTTGTGTAGTTCAGTGTATCCAGGGCCTGCTGGCTCTTCAGAGGCTGATTTTGGAGTAAGATGCCCCTGAGGATGAGTAAAGGTTTCACAATTTTCTGTATCTGTAATGAGTCTATCACCCCACCCTTTCCAATTTTCAGCATTTGAAACGTTTAAACAATTTTAAATGTTCTCTGACTAGGAAGTGAAGTGAATAATTGAATTTTTTATTCCTTGTGTGGTATGCCACATTCCCATTTTCCCATTGTATTTTGTGACTCTTGTTAAAATCTTCACCACACAGATCTTGGAGCAATTTTTGCTTTTAATTGCAGATTGTTACTTTGACTGTGAATGCTAAAATGATTTTGTCACACTATTCATCCTTTTTCTTTCTAAAAAAAACCTGTTTTCCAAATACTGATTGAGGAGCTCCTGAACTGACATTCTGCTGGCTGACATCCAGAAAAGTTTTTCTGAACTTTACCCAAAGATATTTTTCTAAGGGGTGTTGTTCTTTCAAAAGTTGGTCTTACTATCCAGGCTGGGCATAGCTTGGCATTGGTTGTGCCTACACCTGGAGCTGACAGAAACCTCTGTGTTCATCTGCTGCTGGTTTCTGTGTTTTTAGTAATTTGATTTAAATGGACATTTAAAAACCCAGCAGCTGTAGCTCATGGCTGATCCAGCCTCATAGATCCTATAGATCTCTTTTCCTTATTTCAGCACGTTCTGTCTGGGTGTCTCTCCATGCCTCCCCACTCATTTTGTATTTGTTCTGCTGTTGCTATAATTATTCCCCCCATGGTGCTCAGGAGTTGTGCTTCATTTATGTATTCCCATTGCTTAACTTGTTTATGCTGTGTGTGAAGATTAGTCCAGGTTTCCAGGGTTTGTGGGGAAAATGGTGATATTTCATTCTTGGAATAATTTCTCAGGAATGTAGTTTGGCTGTAGCGTGGCTTTGGTAGGGAATAGTGGGGGTGTAGCACTTGGGGATGAAAACTGGGAAATATTTTTCATGTGAATTCCCAAGTCCCGTGCAGGGATTCTGGAGTGCTTGGAATGCGTGGAGCAGTGGAACGTCTGGGTTGTTGATGTATTTAGAGATAACTGAACTGCTCCAGGCTTTTAAATAGATGCATTGATGAGTGTACTAGAGGGAAATGTGTTAGAAAACAGGTTCTCTGTAAACGCAACATGTCTGAGGCAAACCTTTAAGTACAGTTCTGCTGAATTAGGTGACACATCCTGCCTCCAGCAGGTGTGGGTTCTGTAGGATTTTTGGTGGGCAACGAGTGCCAGCATTTAATTTCTTGTGATGTCTGTAGTAAAGGTAATGTAGAAAAGGTGAACCATGGAAGTGCAGCTATTTTTAGTATTAAAGAAAAAAAAGGCAGTCAAAAAATGATCTACTAAGTGATACATTGCTGACGTCTGTAGTGCAGCCAACCCAATTAAGGTGCCGTATATTGTTTCCAGCAGGATTCTGATTGTTTCTAATTTGGGAACCATGCGAGAGCAAGTGGAAATAGGTGAAACGCTGTGCTCTGCTCTTCAGAGTGGATCTAGCATCCAGTTCTTTGTAATTTCCCTCCTCCTACTGGGACAATCTCTCTGGCCTGGCTAAGGTGGGAGCCACACATGCAACCAAAAAAAAAAAATCCTACATGTTTTTGTTGGTAAAATACCCCATAAGTCAGTGTTGAGCGCTGTGAATTCTTTTCTCATTTCCTGACCCCAACGTATCCTTTGCTGTATCCTGCTGTCCCTCTCCTTGCCTTCATGTTGTTAAACTTGGAGTGTGCGTGGAGGATGTGTGTCTCACAGTCCTGCCCTTTCCTGTGGCTGTCCCTTGCCACTCATTTTGTTCCTCTCCAGAGGCAGTTGCTGCGTAGAAAATGCTTTGAAAAATATTGTAGGGTGACTGTCTTGAGCCAATACCACAGATATGTATATGTATATATATAGTTTAAATTCTGTTGGAAGGAAATAGCATTGTATGAACCTTTTTCAAGAACTTATGCAGATGCTCCCACTCTCCAAAGTAAACTTCCTCCTCTGCTTATCTTTTTTTAAACCTGAAATGAAAAACAGCATGTCTTCTTAACATCTGGAAAGGAGAGCCCTTCATGCCTACTTTATATCCCTTTATCCAGCATTGTTCTTCATTCATCCTTCTATGCTGGTACTGGTTTTCTTAATTTTTTGTCTTGTAAGCTGGAGGAATGTCATGTGCTTTGGCTTTGTTGTGGACAGGGAAAATCAGGGATTTGCTTGCCCTTCTCTTCCAGCTCATCAGTGTTTTCTGTTTCTGGGTTGGTTTTTATTTTCTTCAGCTACAGCAAAGCCCTCAGCTTTTGCCTCAAATGGGTGGTGTGTTCCTGGAGCTGGTAATTCGTGCATCCCTTGACTTTAAATTGTTCACAGCTCTGCTGAGCATTTGTGAATGAGCGTGGAGGAAAATCAATATGTGAAAAAGCCAGAGTAGGGGAGGGAAAACAGCTTTTCCAGCACCTTTTCGTGGTCACACCATTGCCTGATTTAGTTTTTGTGTCTGTGAACTCTTTAGTGTTTAAATTTAGAAATGGATTGTTTTGGAACAAGTTACTTTTAAGATCGTTTTCAGGAGATTTGTGTGTAATTTAATCCCATTCAGGTTTGCTGCTCTCTCATCTGCTTGTTTTGCAAGACTTCAGGTTCTCTATTTCCCTATACCTCTCCCACTATTTTCTACAAATCTTTTGGAGTTTTTTTTTGGTCAAAACTACAGCAGCATTTATGAATCCTTTTATACCTTTTCTATTCCCTCTTTCTATTCGTTGATGAGGTGGTGCTTGTTATAATAACCTGAAGGTTTAAAAAATGTAATTTCAGTGTCTCTGAAGGATCTCATTAGTGATTATTATTGGAATACTCTAGAAATTGAATGTGTGTACTTTAGAAATTAGCCTGGGTAATATATTTAGTATTTCTGCTGTATATTCTCTTATATTTACTATTAATTTCCAACACTGCTTAGTGTAGTATTTGAGGGTGTCTTTTTACTTAGGGCTTATCAGTGAGTGAAGTTGCTGATGAAGAACCAAAAAAAAATCATCTTAAAACGTGACAGTCCAACATAACATCTCAACCACCTGAATTTAAGTTGAGACAGGGAAGAATTAAGATTTTTCCATACTTCCATCTAGTGTGCATGAGGGAAATTGCATCCACGGCTAAAATCCCAGCCATTCTCCTAGCAGTTCCAGCTGGGCAAGGATCATCTCATCCACTGGTCTTTATTGAGCAGTTACTGCTGGTGAACTGACAGGTTTGAGATCCAAATATTGATGTGGTGGTACCTTTGTGATGTCCATAAAATGGTGATGTGTGAAGTTTGAGAAAAATCACCTTTTACCATGTGGTGTTCGTGCTCTCCTTCACTGTGTTCTGCTCTATTTACTTGTCACTCCGTGCTAGGATTTCAGCTGCTTGATTTATGAATTACTGGTATTGAAATAAAATTAAAGTGGCTGTTCAGTTATTTAAGAGCCAATTAAATCTCATTTTATTCTGATGTAACATTTCCAGTGAAAGGGCATAAAACACAGTCTGTGGAGGAAAGTTAGACCTAAAAATGGTTAGTGTTTGTTTTTTATAATCTGTTCTTTTTGACAGCTTGACTTGCCAAATAAAATCCTTTGCAATCTCCCAGCAGTGAGTGCAGATGTTAGGAATTGCTCTGTATAAGAAAATAAAACAGGTTTGGTGTTTTCAGTGATCCTGTATAAACCTTTAGCTGTGGTTGCTGGTTGGAGAATTTATCCGACCAGGAGAAAGGAATTTGCAAAGCATTTGGAGAGTATAATTTATTTACCAGCCTTTGGTGACTTTGAAAGGTAGAAACAAAGGGTCTTTTGAGACGAACGTGTCTCAAATCATGGGCTGTGCTGTCCTGAGGGATCAGTGTTAGAATTAGTTGAGTTTCCAGTATCAGATTGTGCTAATTACTGCGAGGTCCCCGCTCACAGGGGACGCTCAGGACGAGATGCTTTGAGAAGTGCAGCCCAAGAAGCTCCTTCATGTACAGACAGAGATGGGACATTTATTATGTGGTACTGGGGAGCCAAATCCACTCCTAAAGATCTGGGACACTCCAAAAAACTAAAGGCACCAGAAAATATCCTGCCAAGACTTATAGTCCTGAATTTAAATAGCAATAAATACAGCAAGTGGAGAATAAGCAGGTACTTTTCATTATGTGTGGCAATTAAAATGTGTCTCTTGGTAGTGGTATTTCTTATTAGGAGAAATGGCAGTGCCAATTCCAGTTTTATTCTGACAGTTTCACACTGTACACAATATCTTCTGTGGGCATGGAGGGTGTTGCCTGAGCCTATTTTGATATGAAGAGCCTGGTTTGCCTTATTTTTTTTATTAAAAATAAATCATATTGATGCGGATGTAATTTTATTTGTGACTAGACAAGCCTGCACTAGCCAGCTCTCAGGTTTGTGGCATCTGTCTCCGACAAGATCATAGATATGGAGAAAATGATTTATTTTAGTATCCAATGCTTAGATAAAAGTCTGGTTTTGTGCAGATGGCACTGAAAGGATAATACAAAGCTTGGACAAATTTGTATAAAGCACCATATATTTCTACCAGAATCCAAATCTTCAGTAGATCAGTAATATTGAGGTTTATATTTTTATACTAGCCTGAGGGTTTTTTTTTTGGTGTATAGAATTAATTGCTGAGTGTACAGGTTGATGGGGGTGGTGTACTCTGGTCTGGCTGCTCTGTGCATCTTCGAGGGTCCTTCCAGCTGCCCAGCTTGGCACCCTGAAGAGCTGTTGGGAACTGTCTGGTTGATATTAGAGAATACTTTGGGGTTTTGGGATGGAAAACATTCAGGAGTGTGAGGGTGCTCAGCTTTTTGGAAAGGGGTGGAGATGGTGCAGGTGTTTGGGTGGTACCTGCTCCTCCCTCAAAGGCATTTATAGAACACTTTAGTAGAGCACAATCAAACTCTGAGAGCGGCACTAATTCTAAATAAGTGTTTGCTAAACAACGTTAATGGATTTAAAATGTTTTTAGGAATAGTTATTAGTCCTTCAGTCTCTTATGGTGAAGGGAGTTTTTTCTCGATGGGGGGCTGCCATTTTAATGCTTCCTGGCAGGAGGCCTATTTTGATCATGCAAATTAGGTTGGAAAAAGTAGGCTAAGCCATTAAAAAGTAGGAGAGATCATGAAATTTAAAATTTTTAAGGTGACTGTTTTTCTAATTATTAACATTTTTGTTATCATCGTTCGCCTATGTCACTTATTTTCCTTAATTCTCATGTCCTCATCCCTTAACTCTGACAGCCTCAGTGCTGGTTGCTGTTGGATCCACTGCTCCAAATGGAAGCCTTAGTCCATTGGCTGTTTTATTCCCAGCAAGGTGCTTGGAAATACTGCCACGTGATGTGTTTTGCTGTATAATTAGAAATGCAGATACAGGCTTTTTTTCTTGCACCATGGTTAATTTTTTCCTATTCCGTTAACATTAATAGGGACTGAAGGTTAAACTTACGTAAACTCCTGGTACTTGCAGGGTTCTTGTTGGCAAGGGAATTTGTTCTGGAAAGTGGGAAAGGGGCACATGGGTGAGGATTGGAAGCAGGGTCCAGAGAAGGCTGGATCTCAGGTGGGAAGACACCAGGGTTTTCACCAGAATCTCCTCGGGGTTTTGTCTTCTCCACTGGTTTCTGGGCAGGAAGATGGAGTGACACGGCATTGATGGAACTCAGGGTCCCTCTGGGGGTGTGGGGAAGAGCCCCCTGTCCCCCCCATGAGCCACATGGATCCTGCATCCTGCAGGAGCACTGCAGCTCATCCCTCACATCCCGCTCCTCCAGGCAGTGAGTGCGTCGGCAAAATAACTGCCTTGGTGCCCATAGGCTTGCAAGCTTCATTTAATCCTATTAATTTTTAATAGAAAATTAATATTAAGCCAGCATGCTTCGAACGTGGCTTTGCCTGTGCCCAGAAAGACCCTCAGCTCGTGTTTGCTTTGGAGTGTTGGATCCTGCAGGAACAAGACCCTCCTGGAGCAATATGGGGCTTAGAGCACAGGGATGCTGTAAACCTTAAGTAGCAGTGCCATGTTCCACCTCAGCAATCACAAATGTTGGTTGGATTTCAAATGTCTGTCTCTAAAAGGGCTGTTTGGTGGGCCATGCGTGCATAAATGGAGAGGAACTGGGGATTTCCGGCTAAAAATGCGCAACAAGTGTATTTGTGTCAATTATCACCGCTCTGACCCAACCAGAGTCTGATGGAAAGTGCCAACAATTGGATACTAATGTTACAAGAACTTCAGTAAATATTAATTTGTGCAATTTAGGAGTAATGTTGTGCAAAAAAAAGTGTATTTTTAATCACCATTTTTGGCTTTGCTACAGTTGATGTTCTGCAGCGTCCAGAACAGTAAACTCGAAACAGGAAGGTCGACTCTTGGAGCTGATGATAGTATCTTTGTCCTTAAGAGAGATTCTGGGAAAGTAAGCTGCATTCCTTAGCTCTTGCAACCCTTTTTAATTGTTTTTTCTCACAACCGTAGTCTGATCTTATCACCTAAGTAATTGTTGCATCATATTTGCTTTACTCTCCCTGCTGGGAAGTCAGATAATTGCTTTATATCTTTTAATGGAAAGTGTTTGGGAAGTCTGTTACCTCTGGGATGTAGATGAACAGTGCAGCAACTATTGCAACAGTTGCATTTCTCCAGTTTTTCTGGAGCTGGATGGGAATCCAGCAGGAGAAGGCTTGGATGGCTGGCACCTTCGCTAGAATTGAGTAGCAGCCATAAAGTTACTTGGTGTTTTAAACCCCATCATAAAAGTAAAGCTGCCAGCTCTGCTGTGCCTCGTGGTTGGGTGTATCTCATCTGCGGGAATATTCAGCCAGACTTTTCCTTATGAAGTAGTATTGTAGGGTATTAATTATTCATAGTCAGTTTAATTCTTCTTTCTTGCATATTTAATTGTAATAGCATGCTGTATGTCACAGTGATTTCCCAGAAGAACTGTACACCAAAGGCAAACCATTCAGGTATATAGTCTTAAATGCATCCGTGCTAATCTTTGTTGTTTAATTTTGGAGCAGAATGGGATATTATCAGATGCTTCTTGCAGGGAAACAATTATGCAAAATCATGATTTCGCTTAATCTTTTCAGCTGAAATTTTCGGGCTGAAATAGCTGGTTTAATTTTCACTGATGACGTTTACGTTGTCTTGCTTATTTTATGAGGAAAAATTGCTTAATGGGAGGGAGGACGTGACTTTTGTTTTCTTCTCTGAAGCAGGGGAGCCTTTATCAAAGACTTTGGAAGTGTCAATCGATTCCTTGCAGAAGATGAAGGAAGGGAATAAGATTTTTATTGAGTTTTTTTCAGTGATCAGAATAGCAATGCCAAGTGCTTGTGTGATTAAGATTTTTTTAAACATTTTTTTTTTAACGACTGGGATGGGCTCTTAGTGCTTGATGTGAGAAAATATTGGAGGCACAGGAACTGCAAATGCATTCACAATTTGATTTGCATTACCCTCCTTCCAGAGCTGTTTCACGCTTGTAAGACACTTGGTGAAGCCGAATCCCTTGTGTTTGGAGAGTAGGATTGTTCTCGGAGATTTACCGTAGGAGTTTAAACTTCTGAAAAATCTGTTTACAGTGTGTCTGAACTGGAGGATAGAGGACACAGTAGAGACTGTTATCTGTTTACTGCTCAGATAAGGAGGTGGAATAGATTGCTGGCCTGTTTCTGAACTCTGCTTAATGAATGGTTGCTAGGCAAATTGCATCTCAATCAGCTTAATCCTCAAGATGTCATTTACAGGTCTGCTCTTTGTGAGGGCCAGAACCGTGCGCTTTCAAACTGCACAGGCCAGAAATTGCTAGCAAAGCAGCTTAGAATAGCTTGTTCAAAAATTCAGTGTACATGTGCTGCTGAGCTGCCCAATTTAAAGTGCCTGTTGTCGCAGGGCCGTCACTGCCTGGCCATGCGCGAGATGAGGCGTGCAGTGATAGACAGGAGGCAGCAGCATCCTTAGCACCGTTTCTGGATCAGCACAGCCCACACCACCACGTTTTGGCACTGGATTAACGTGAAAGAAAGCGTTTCTAAATGGGGACCGCACTGCTGACGTGATGAAAGGTATTTCTGCTTTGGCTGAGTTCGCTCGGAGCCGGGTGTGATGTTGGGGTGGGTACGTGGGACATGGTTAACAGGTGGAAATGGCAGGTGGTGTCACCTGGCACGGGACAGGGAGCTGGGGCTGGCCTTGGTGAGAGAGCTGTAGTCAGGAGAGAGCCCAGGCTGGTTGTGTGAAAGCTCCATCCTGCCTCTGGAACGTTGGACTTTCTCCCGCGGCGTCAGGCGAGAGCCAATTAATCGCATATGCTGGCATGTGGGATGCCCACATACATTAGGCTCATGTTTTAGTCTAAAGGAAAAAGTTTCCTAATATAGTTAAGCTTTAACAGTCCCTTTGTAAAGAAAGATAACAAGATACTTGTTTTTATTGGTTTCCCATGACAGCGATTAATCTTGTGGGCAGTGCATTGTTCTTTGCATGGCTACACCTTCCTTTCCTTTGAAATACATCCTGAGTGCTGTGTGTCATGACACCAAACACTCTAAAGGCTAACTGGAAGAGGCTGGACTTGTTGAATACAAAAGACATTTTAGAACTGTTCTTAGTCACCGTGTGCTGATATGAAATGTACTTCACATGACATGGTTATTAAAAGTACAGGTGTGAACATAGTGTGTGAACTTTGCCATGCTTGCATAGTTGGGATGTGTGCAGCTTTTGTGTTATTCAAAACCACTGTTTTTTTAGGAAAAGGTGGCATTAAAACATTGAGAGCCTCTCCAAATAAAATATAAATAAAATATTCCGCCTCAGTCACAGGCAAAATGACAGTGGTACTTGCATCTCTGTGCTGTGGATGGGAAGAGGGCTGTGGAACAGAAGACTTTGTGATCAGAGAGTGCTTTTCATGCAAATGAAGATTTTATTACATGCTGCTGAATCAGGGGCTTGTGTAGTGAGAACAGCACAGAAGTGATAAGATCACTTTGTCATAGCTTGAAATTTTGCCCAGCGTGTCTTTCAGATTGCTGAAATGGGCAAGAAACACACTTGTTAAGGGCGCAGCAGTAACTGATACAATATTTGGGGGGCAGGGCTGTTGTTTTATGGTAGAGTCTGTCTGCAGGGTTCTGCCACACATCCACAGCCCTGATTGCAAAGCAAGGAGGAACTGCAACCTGTAGGTCACCCTGTGCAGCAGCAAACTCCTAAAAGCTCCTGTTCCTGATGGGATCCCTGTTCTGCTCTTGGGAATGGGTACGGAATCTCCTCTCTGCTGCAAGCCAGGAGCAGTTAGCATTGATCAGAGCAGGGTTGTCCATCCTTTTGGCTGGGATAGCCTGTATTGCCCATTCCCAGGTCGTGCAGGGGCTCTGTGCACATGCCATGGGGCTGTATTTTGCTGCAGAGGGCATCCATCCAGGACTGCCTCTGTTGGATTTTCCTTTTGTAGTTGTTAGCTAATACCGTCTTCCCAGTGTCCTTTCTTCCATGGTTAGAACCGGTTTGGTTTAATGAGGGCTGTTGTTGCCAACAGGGGAGTGGATATGTGTGGTGGAATAGGGATCTAAATCTTCCCCTGCAGATGGGGAGCGTTCAGCATCCTGACATGACCTTGGTGAAAGTTCTTTGGCGTGTTACTTTCCCTCTTTATTTATCTCCTTTGCTGTGTAGCAGCTCTGCTTCCAGGGAAGTGTCTAAGCTATTGGAAATCTGTCCTCTCTTCTCTTCCCCTCTCCAGAGACATTGTCAGCGTAACACCCAAACTACTTAGATTCTGACGCCTGAATATTCTGCTTTTGCACAATCAGGAGGCATTCAGTGAAAGTAGCAAGAGAAGAAGAAGTTTAAAATTTGGGACTGACATTTTTAGACACTTTTCCATCCATAATTTTGCACAGTCTTGGTGAGGAAGGTCAGAGACTTCCTTCACATGGGATGCCTCTGTGTGTATGTGTTGAGCATCCATCTGAGTGTGTAGCACGGGGCAGAAACGTTCTTAACAGCCATCAGATTGCACTGTGGGGCTGTTCAGGTTTCAGATTCTTATCTGAAGAGTCTCGGAACAAAATCCAACCCTGCATGTTCCTGGAGAGTTTCAGAGCGGTAGGATGGAACCTTTTGCCTGTTTTTCTCATGCAAATTATGGTAAGGATTATTTAGTGTTTAAAATCTGGTTTATACTGGCTTCTGAATTTCATTTAAAATAAACATCTGGAGAGCTTTTTGATCTCCTCTGCAAGACTGTTGTCTGCCTGCCTCGTTAAAATGACTTCTGCTTAATTTTGAGTGAAAGGCAAAGACCTAGATGGTTTCAGCCCAGAGGCAATCTAAATGGTTCCCCTTCTGCAGTTAGAAATTTCCATGAGCTGGTACTTAAAATCTGTTCTCTTAGGGAATGTGGCAGCAATAGGTATCTGTTTCTTCCATGCTGCAATTTGGGATCTGCAGAGCTGCTACCTGTAGTGCCATTTGTACTTCTGCAGAACCTCGTTCTCCTGGTGCCAAGCACGTGCTGGAGCAGATGCTCAATTCACGAATTATGGTCTTGTCCATTTGCAGCTTGCAATCCAAAGCCCTCCTTGGGAAAATTGTCACAATGTGCCAGTATCCCACAGTCAGAGCACTGGAACATTGTCTCACAGGGAGTAATCAGTGATTTATTCAAGTAGCCATTACATTCACAGTCTGTTTTCTGTGATTTGACAGGAGCTCACTCCTCTGCTCTTCACTGGAGACTGGAAACCTGTGCCTGTGCCGAGGGCTGGGGATGAGCTTCCAGTGGCTTTCTGGCTTTGAAACAGGTTCCTGTTGCTCTTTGCAGAGCCTGAAACAATGATGTGTGCCGGCAGTGTGTGCAGAGCTGGAGTGACTTTACCTCTTTGTTTTTTTTCTCCAAATTCGTATCTGTATGGGATCAGCTGGTCCCACATCGTGTATGAAGTAGTTAAATGCTACCCTGCATCTATAAGATGTGATTTTTCCCCCCCTCCTTTCTAGTCTCTTTGATCAAATCAAATAAAAACGCAGCGCTTTCATTTCTAGTTTTATAGTTTCAAAGACAATCTCTTGACGTGCTCGAGCAGTCTGGACCCGAGTCCCTTTTTTCCTTAGTCCAAAGGCTCGCTGTGTCTTGCGCCTTTCTCTGTATCAGCAGTTGCAATCTGCATTAGCTTTTATCTGCATCAAAAGACAAATGGAAGAGAGCAGGACCCTGCAGGAATGGGAAACAGACTTACATGTGCAATGGAAATATGTAATCCTTACGTTCAGTCTGCCACATGGAGTACAGACCAGTTTCTGTACTGGAAATCTCCAGCCTATACTCGCAGAATTTTAGGCTTTGAAGGTTGGTTAATCCCCTCCAGTGGTTAATACCAACATAAAATATTCTGTGATGTCAAACTTTTCCTCCTAAATGCTTTTTTTTCCCCTTTTTTTTTTTTTTTTTTTTTTTTTTATTTTCAANTTTTTTTTTTTTTTTTTTTGCATATGTCAACTATACAAAGCAACGCTCAATTTGAGAAATTAGCATTCAAACACTCTGTAAGCACTTTATTTTTGTCTGCTTTGTGAGCAGCTGAACACATGTCCAGGCTGAAATACACGGAGCTGCTGCTGCTGCTTCCCGGCGTGCGCATGCCAGGCATGGGAGAATTTGGAACTTTGTCCCGTGTCCTGAAGAGCCACTCCCGACCCCCCATCCTGCAAAAGCACATCTGCACAAATCTCCTGCTCGACTGCATCCCAGGAGGAAGGGATCCTAGTTAAGCCAGACTGAATCATACCCAGGGAGATGAGCGCTCTGGTCGCTGTCATCCTGATCAAAATCCCAGCCGTGTCTGATGGCATTCGGAACGTCACCGTGCGCATTCCTTTCTCGGAGTGGTGGTGCTTAAAGCAAAGTGTGTTACTTCTCTGCATTAAGGAGTCAGATTCAGCCGTTCAAAGCAAGTTGATAAATTGCTTTTCATTAAGTGTCTGAGCGCCAAGGGGTTCGGTGTGTGTTCCAAGGAAAAAATACATTAATTACAGCTTCTGTAGAGCATTTATCAATCACATAGTTATAAACACTGCTAATGCAGTTAATTGAAGGTAGAAAAATTTACCTTTTTGAATTTGTTGACTGTAGCAATTCCGTGGCTGGAAAGACAAATTGGAAATTAAAACCAGAGGATACTTTCAGTGGGAGCTGCACAGTGGAGGTCAGGGCTGTTGGAGGTGGTTTGCCAGGAGCTCACCTTCATGCAAGCAGCTTTGTGCTCTGTCTGCTCTTGAGGTACAGGCTGCAGCAGCGGTGTTTGTTCTCTTCTCCCACACAGGCACGTTGTGTTCGCCATGCAAAGGGATCTCCCTACCTCTGGTACAGTTTCAGCTCCCTCTGTGCCCTGCCTGTACAATTTATTTATTGCTCTGTGTGTGTTTTGGGGTTTTTTTAAAAAGAAAAAGGCAAGTGGATGCCCAAAAACAAACAAAAACATCCTGCTCACCTGTAGTTGCTAAAACTTTCTGTGAAAAGAGAAATCTTCCGTGAATATAAACTTTGGGTGAAGGTGGTGTGTTGGCAGCTGCTGAAGGAGTCAGGTGAGATCGTGCTGAAGTGTTTTATCAGGTCTGCAAACAAAAACCTCTGGTGCTTGTGGTGTGCAGAGGCTTTGAAAGCACCTTGCACACTCATGTTGCTTTCTCTGTGGCTGTTTCGAACTGCCAGCTGTGCAACTGGCTGTTTTTCATGCTTCTCAGGAAAGCACTGAGAATAGCAGAGGCTTTTTACAGTAGCTCACAACTAATGTATTTCTTGTCCTTCTGCTGAGTTGTTATGTGGTGGCCCTTGAGTTTCCTGGGAGATTGATAAGGACATTAGGTCTGTGTCAGGACAAGCCAGCAGGACACCAGCACCTCGTTGTGAAGGGTGACAGGAAAACACCATCCCAAGTGCCTGGTCCAGCTCTTTGGTATTCACCTGATGGCTTCTATTTTCTGCTGGTGGGTGTTTTGTGCGTGTGTTGCAGCTGCTGTTTGAGGTTCTTAAAATGCTTTTCATCTTTGCAGCTGGCTGCACGGTATCTCCAACTACAGAAGGAGGTCTTATCTTGCCCTTACAAATGATAAAATGTGTATCCAAGAGCTGATGTGTTCGTGGTCCAGCAGGAAGCTCTGTTGCTGTGCACAATCAGACAGAGATCTCCAGTTTTGGATCTTAAAAATGTATTTTTCACTGCTGGCTTTGTAAATGGGCTGTTAAAATTTCACCACGTGTGGGACCATTAATTCAGTGTCCAGAGAGCTAAATACTAAACCAAACTCAGTGTGATTGTGCAGGTCAAAATGGTTCACATGCATGACCAGTGCAAACCAAAATCCATCCTCCCTGTGAGCCCCTGTTCACACACCACCAGCACACCTGGTCCAAAAGTGAGTCACTTCCTATTTTTATTCCTTTTATATACAAGTTCAGTTTTTGTTTTGTATGAAGTATAATGCATTCTGCCTCATCTTATTTGCAAATATTTCTCATTTTCAAGTGAATCTATTTTTAAAACAGGACTCAAAATGTATTTTTCAATAGCTAACAAATGCCTGCTCTGTTGTTTGTCTGTTGAATAGAGGTAAAATTTGTTCAAAGTTAGCTCTGAATTTTTTTTATTTTTTTTTTAATAATCAGCTTGTAATAAACAGGGGAAGATAGCTGCTTTCCTACCCAGGAACTGTCATAATCTGTAACTTCTAACGATATTTTAGAAGGAGAAACTGTCTTCCTTCTGTCATGTGCAGCCACAAGGATTTCTGTAAGTCATGATTAAGACTTTAATTCAGGGCTTTTATGGAGTAAGTGTGGAGTAAGAGGAGATAATGAAAATGGTGAACTGTTTCATGTTTCCTTTCCCCTTTGCCTAGGCAGCTGTTTGCTGTACCTAAGAAGAACTTCCTTTTCAGGTCTGGGAAAGCAAGAAAGCTGAGAGGGAGGAATTCTGCCCACAAGTGGCATGAGGAAGCTCACAATTCTTGCATGTCCTGTGTGGTAAAGCCCAGAATTACAACCTTGTGCTTCTCCCCCACATGGAACATGTAGGAAAGCTGCACATAACTCTGTTCCTGCTGAGGATGTTGAGGTTATAACTGCAGGCTGTCCCCTATGGGAAAGGGGTCAGTGTGTATTTTGGTTTCTTATCACTTGAAGGCAGAAGGAAGTTGCATAAAGGATGGAGAATGTCTGTTGGTGGGAATGCATGGTACCTCCACTGGGGTATGTGTGAGCAGCATCCTGTAGTTTGATAGAGGCTGGGCTGTTCTGGGTTTCCTTTGGATGGAAGTCATCCCAACTAACCTTAATTTTATCTCATGTTCACATGAGAACAGGCACACTCCTGTCTGTAAGTCTTGTTCCATATTTTAGAGCTGCTGTGATGTTAGAGATGCTGCTCGAGCATGTAGGAAGAAGTTGGGTTTAGTTTGCCCCGAGGATAATGGGTGCTTTGGAGGAAGGAATGTTTGTTTGTGCCTGACAGTGTCTTGTTGAGGAAAATGGGATCTTTTGTGAATGTTACAGCGGTGGGTGGGGAGTCTGTTTTGCATTTTCAAAATAAAATAAAAGTGTGATATCCTGGGCAAGTTATTTTGATGACAATGCTGTATTTACCTGGCCTGTGCTCTTAACTGCTGTGGTTCAACTGCAGTATTATTTAGTCCCTCCCCAAATATCCATGGAGCCATATGCACCCTTGAACATAGCTAAGATGCATGCCAGGCTCTTCCTTCATCCCTGTTTCCCACCAGTACAGCATGAAAAATTTGAAGTTGGAAGTTACCATACAAAAGGAGAAAGAAAATTAATTAAAGGTCAGAGTGCTTTAGTGTGGTGAAAATTGAGAGGAGGCAGATACAAAGTTATTCAAATTGCTTTTGACTTCAGGCAGGTCGATTTTCCTATTTCTTGCATATGTTCCCGTGGTAAAAGCAGTATCTCATGTCTCACAACTGACCACTAGCATTTGTGTTTCAAGCACAGCCAGAAATCCTCCTTTGAAGCTTTGGCCAGGCCCTGCAATCGTCCTGACTTGTCTTTTCTACATCTTTCTTTCACTTTAGGAGTGGCCTGCAACACCTGGCAAGACCTACTTTATGCCTGTGTTGTCTGTCAGCTCCTGCCACGTTGCAGAATACAGAGTTAAATCTAAAAATACTCTTAAAAAGAGGTGAGGGCTTTGAGCAAAGTAAAGTGAGCCACTGATTTGGGTCATGAAAGGGAATTGATGTCACTGGTTCTTCGTTGCAGCTTTCTTGAGCTAAGAAGTTCTCTTCTGAGCTGTGAAGATGCAGAGGAGCAGGGGTGGGCAAGTGACACTCAGGACAGGGAAAGGTGATCTGTGTCCATTTGTCCCCAGGAGACTGCCCAGACTGTGACCTTGTAAGCCTGATGTGAGAAGTCAAGGTGGTGTTAAATGCTCTGCAGTTTCATTTGTCTTCACAGTCTTCGGTGGTAGAAAACTGTCACCCACTGCTGTCCTTTAAACAAAGAGTGACCGTGGCATCAAGTGGTTAAATGCTTCATCCAGAATTAACGTCAGGAACCCGTGGTGAGCCAGATACTTCCCGTCATCTCTCCTGTCATAGACTAGTCTATCATCAGGAGACCGGTGTTCTAACATAAATCTGGTCAAAAAACCTGAAGCCAACCGTAAAAGAGTCGTGTGCAATTTTTGCCTGTGTCAGAGTGGTTATGTGGCTTCAGTAATGTTTGTTAAGTGCTTTGATATACCTTGGTGAAGGACAGTGTTAATAATTAAAATTATAAAGAAGTTCTGGAGTAGCATGGGGTTTGAGGACAGCTTTCTGGTCTGTTAGTTAACAAATATGCAAAATATAAATGGACGAATCAGCAGGAATTGAGTTGAACGCTCCCTTCCCCCAGCCACCTGCATGGGCTGAGCACAGAAAGCAGCTAATTGTCTGCTCTGCTGCAGAGATGAAAGAAGCTGGTCCTACAACAGGAAAGGCTATTGAACTGCATGAAGGTGGTAAATTATCAGTGCTGAAAACCTTTTGAGTCGCTATCTTTACGTGCTCAAAAAGTGCATTATTTGTACTGGTATTGACAGCGTTCGGGGGCTGATAAAACCGGAGTCTGGTGACGTGAATCTTATGTTTCAGTGCCTGTAATTAAGAGGTCAATAAAACTGAAACTTGTTTTTTGAAACTCTGTGCCATCGCCCTGTTTGTGTGTAGGTGAAGGGTGTGTTTGGTGAGGACGGGCCCTCACAATGGCTTTATCTTGGCCCAGCTAACGAGCTGTTCGAAGAACTGCTCTGATTTGCAGTGGGCAGGCAGTAAAGCAGCCTCCTGTTTGTCCATTTTCCTGCTAGCAGTTCCATTTGCAGAGTGCAGGCAGGAGCAGGCTTCTTGCCAGCAACAGCTTCATTCAGATTAGGGCTTTAGTTCAATTATGTCCAATTAACTTTTATTGCAGATAGCAGTGATAATTACTTGCAAGTCAATTTTTTGGCTGTGGTTATCCCAAGGCTAAAGTCTGAGCTTGATGGATTTTAATAACTGAAGTGACGTATAGCTTTTCCTCTTTTTTTTCTTCTTCAGGCCTCAATTAGATGAAAGGTCAGAAGCTATGTAAAAATCCATCTTACAATTAAAGCAAACTGTTCTACTCCTCAGCAGATGCGTAGTACCGTGTTTTAAAATAATCTCTTGGGACAGTCCTAAAAAAAGGCTTTTTAAACTCTAAGATCATAACCTTGAGCTGGCTGCTGCTTTATCCAAGGAGTGAATTTGATGGAGCTGATGTCACACGTGGCAATACCTGAAGCCGAGAGCCGCCGCCTTGGCTTTTTTTAGTGCATTGCATCCTGTTCCAAATTGCTCACCTGGAAGCCTTTGGTAGTAGCCCTTGGGCATGAGGAGTGTGATATGAACAATATTCCATTTAAGTGCTGTTATCCCAAAGCTACTTCATTTTCTTCCCTGTTGGGCGTTGCCATCCCAGCTCCAAGGCAAGAGCAGAGCTGCACTGCATCAGCACTTAAATTCCCTCTGCCTTTCCCACCAAACTAATTTTGTTGCCTGAGTAACATTATAAATGGAGGTCAGCCTAAAAGGTGACGTGGTTTACAAGCGAAATCATAGTTAATTAAATGGCAAGCAGCAAAAATTGATTTTGATCGAAACTGTTGCAGGGCTCCACAAAAGGTCCACCTGAATGCAGAAAGCCAAAGGTCCTGTGCTGGCAAGTGCCGACAGTGCACTCCCCGTGCTACAAAAGGCGACTTTCTATTGTTCAGTTTCCTATTTATTTATCCCTGAGTACACTCGATGCTATTGTGATTTATTGCCATTTCAGCGGGCAACTTCTCTGCCCACTGTTTTGCAGTTTTCCATTTATAAAGCGTTAAGAGGATGTGATACCAGCCGGTGATGAATACAGTGCTAGTTTGGTAATTTTCTTCCAGGAAACAGTAAGATTTATCTCTGGCTCTTCAGCAGTCCTGGGAAAGGGCCATTCTGGTAAGTGCCCAAGAATAAAGGGGAGTTTTAGAGCTGGAAAAAGGCAGGAAGCCTGCAGGATGGGTCTTGACACTGTCAAGCAAAGCATGGCTGACTGGAAGGAGTTGTACTGAATGCTGAGGTTGGCAGGAGGGTTCAGTGTCTGCCGTTGACATGAACAAGTCTTTGAAACCCCTACATTTTAGGTTACTTTGGGAGAGGGAAAAGGAATGATTCTCCTTGGTGTTGAGCAGCCTGCTGGGGGGTAAATGAGACACTGAGTTTCCCTCGGAGCATGAAAATTGGCCCGGATTCAATTTTGTTTCCTGGCAAGCTCTTGCAGACATTTGTACCAAGGAAACTTCACAACCCCAGTTAGTTTTTGTTGTTGCCTGCAGCATTTATGTGTTCTGAACTTGGCATGTGCCGCGTGCGCTCGGGGGGTTGCCGTAAATCCCGCCGGTGGCTCTGGAGCTTCACGGTGGATATGGAACTTCATGGAACTACCCTGTGAATAAAGAGCAGAGGAGAAGCGAAGCGTAGCAGCCACAAGCTTTTAACAACCCTCACACAGAGGCTTACGGGACCCCAGGGTGCTGGAAACTTGGAATAGTTCGGAGCTTTTTCTTTTGTATGTGGGTGGATGCTCCCGCTTCCTCCTGGCCTCAGGCTTTGTGAACAAGCCCGCAGTTAATCGTGGAATTTCAAACATGCGTGTTTACTTTCAGGAACCTAACTTTAGATTTCACCAGCTTGCTTTCGTCTAAAGCAGCTCAGTTTCCCATGTTTCGCTGGCCAGGGATGGTTTGTGGGGAGGGTTTCCTTTGTGTTCTCACCCTGCAAAGCCTCTTGGGAGCTTCAGAGGGTGATACATCTAAAAACTTGGCAGTAACTATATATGTGGTCCATTTATGTAATGATAAAGCTGTGTTAGAAATTTCCTAGCAGTTGCTTTACACCTACGTTTTACTCTAGGTTGTAAAAGTACCCCCTGGCCTGAGAGGCGATAAATACTGAATGTTGAATATCACGCAGAAAATAATAATTTTTTTTAGAGTCAAGAAAGGCAATATCGTGGTAAGTTTTACTGGAACTGATTCCTGGCTCTGCAGGGAGGGTGTCCCTGGGCAGTGGGTAAATGTGAGTTCTTCCATCCTGGTGAGCCTTGTGGTGACAGGGGACGCTGTGCTGCCTGGACCGAAAAACTGATGTGCAGGTAAGGCTGAATGTAACCATCGTTGTGAGGATGTGCCAATTACCCCCAAATCCCAAGCACTGCAAATCCCTCTTAAGCTTAACATGCTTTGATTTAATTATTAATAAATCTTAGGAGAAAAAAAATCTGTTCACATGTCTAAACCTGCTATTTTGTGGAGCATCCTGCAGTACGTGTGCTGCTAAGATTATATCCCGCAGCCAGATTAGATTAAAATAACTTCAAAGAGGGGTATTTATTTATTTATTCCAATCTAATGATTGTTTTCCTCTAGAAATATGCTTTATCTATCTTTATATATATATTTTCAAGACGGAGCTCGTTGTGCTGCATTTGGCGGCGTCCGGAATCTGTTTAAAATGCAATTTAAACACTGATGTTTTCACGGTTCACAGCCCTCCATGGCTGGGTGCCACAGCCTACTGGTCAGCTCACTCTCCAGTTTGCAGCTGACTGGTTTAGATGACAGTGTGACTGACCCTGGTACAGTGCAAACCCCTCTCCATTCCAGTTCCCCCAGCAGCACACACCATTCATCCTTGGAGGGGCTGGAGGTTTGCAGGTGCTCGTGCCCACACAAGTCGCCACCATGGAGCCAAATCTGCTGGTGAGAAGTCCTGATGTGCCAAGTTCAGTTTATCTCCTGCTCTGGACTAATTAAAAGAAATAAAACCGAGCAGGAGGGGCTGATGGGCCCAGCTGCCAATCCTGGGGCAGCAGTAGTGCTCACCTCAGTCCCAAATACAGCCCATGCCAGGGATTTCAGTTCATTTTAGCTGGTGGTGAGTTGGAGTTGTCTGTGCCAGCTCATGCTGAGGAAGAGTCAGGTCAGAAAGTAGTAGTCAGATGCTGAGTATTTTGAAGGGAATAATTGTTAATTAATTTTTAATTAATGAATGGGGTGCTTGTCAAGATATTTCAAATATGTTTGTTTTCGAATACTGGTTTGAAAACCTGTATTGATTTCATAGAGAACAAAAACTGAAGCAGGATTTTAATTATAATAAGAAATTCAGCAGTGGAGTTATGGTCAGCACTTCTGTACAAGTCTGAATTTCTTTTTCTAATGCTCAGCAGTGACCTAGATGTCATCAATTCAGTTACTGCAAATCAAGCTAGAAGAGCGATTTTAGGCTTCTACTTCAAATTATTTTTGTAAGTCCAGTATTTCCTTTAAAATTATTGCCACCCCAGTCTTTTATGAACCTTTGGCATTACCTAAAACGATTATCTGCCTGCGGGAACAACTTGCCTTTATAGCTCTTTCTAAAACATTGCTTTCTGTATTGGAGCTAAAGCTTCTGTAAATACATGTTTTGACCTTCAAGGAAGCACTGCTGTCATGTAGCAGGAGCCTGGCTATTCCGAGGTGAATGCTGTGACCACTCCTAATCACTTGTTCTCTCTCCTAATGTGCCATTATCCTGTTTATTGCTGTGTGCACCTCGCTGGGGCACTTCAGCAAGAGGCTTTCTGAGAGCGTCACAGTTCAGGCTCTAATGAGCGTTAATGATGGAGCAGGTGAGCAAACCCTCCCCGCATCTTGCTGCCAGAAATGCTGTTCCCTCAGTCAGAGCACGGCTCTGCTCTTTCCGAGCTGCACACAAACTTGCCATCAATTAAATAATGTTTTAGACACCGACCTCCTTCGGGCGTACAGGGACGGGAAGTGAATCCTGGGCTGGCGTCAAACGTTATTGGAGTTTAAGGTGGATGCTCAGGTGAATATGGGAATAGTGTGATCTGTTTTTCTGTCTACAGTGAAGGCTCTTAATTTTGTTTGTCTGCTTTTCACTGAGAAATAGGTCTTGTTTGTGCCAGGCTTCTGAAGTTGATGAAATGAGGAAAAAAGGAAAATACAATTATTATTTTTTTCTTGCTGACTGTGGGTGTTTCTGTTGCTTACTCAGGTAAAGCTCTGACAACTTACAGTGGTTTTGTCTTCTGATTAAAAGGAGCTGGATTCTTGTTTTGTCTTTTTGGTCTTGCTGGGCATGATTTGGGACAAGGAACTGCTGCCCACAGGCTGTTTGCAAAGTTTCACTGAATGTTGTGTACCCACAGTCATGACTGAATCTCATCTATAAAGGTTGAGCAACTTTTCAGTTCCTCAAGCAATTCCTTGATGTTGCAGATGTGACAGGTCTTCAGTCATCGTTTCTGAAACACTCCAAGAATTCCTTCTCCTTCAGAGAATCAGAAGAAAATCCAGGTTTAGGTTTATTTTACAAGGTTTTACATATCTTGGACTTTTGGCAGTGCAGATTGTTGCTGTCTCCTAGGAATGAAATGGAGAACGATACAAACATGCTCTGTTGGTGGTTGTGCTGTCGGTCCTGCACCTTGGTGAGGTGGTGTGTGTGTTTCTCACGGCACCAGGTCTGTGTTACTCTGCGTGGGAAGGGTGAATGGGCAACAGCATGGAGCTGTCAAGCTGACATTCAGTGCCCCAAAACTATTTTTGTTAGTCACAGTGGCACCCAGCAGGCTCACTCAGCCACACTTGGTCAGCTTTTGAGAGCACTCGCTCGGTGAAGATGCGGAAGCTCTCATAAATTAATATTTGTATGAGATTTCTTGGCCGTTGGTTTAATCAACCTTTGCGTGTTGAGCCGAGGAGATGCATAAACATGGAGCTAATGAACTGTACACACTGAGTAATTGCTGTGCTGCAGGAAAGCTTTGAGTCCACGCTGCTCACTCTGTTGGTGCCAGTGTTCTGTGGGCAGTCTGACCTGTGCTGGTGGTCTGAGGTGAGGTTTCACATTCAAATCTTTAAAAGGTCTCTGCAGAAATCTGCTGTTGGAGATTTCTGGAGCATGAAGGTGGCGGTGCTGACAGTGTCACGTCGCTGTCATCGCATTGTTTGTGCCGTCTCAGCAGTGAGACTCTTTCAGAAGTGGCCTCTGAGAGGTTTTGGCGGATGTGGCTTCTCATGTCTGGGCTCAAGCTTTCTCCTTCCCCTCTTTTGATCTTTGAATGCCTCCCCAGTTGTTTTAATTGGGGTTTGTGAAACAATGACTGAAACTAAATCAGCTTACAAGTCCTGAATCCGTCAACTCTTCCCGTGTTTTGGAGGTTGTATAGCAAGTCCTAAAGCCTTGCTAGCTGCTCCTTAGGTGTTTTGCTTTGTATAGCAGCACTGATGCTTGTGGACATCTGGACAAGGAGGAAAAATCAACTTATTTCTCTAACTTGGCTCTGTCACTCTGTTTCCCAGAGCTGTCTGAAGTGCTGCAGCCAGGGGGATTTGAGCAGGGGCTTGGACCAGGTGGCCTCTAGAGATCTGGTTCCAACTTAAATCTCTATAACTCTAGCAACATTGGACACTTTGAGCCCTAGTTAGCTTTGTTGCTGGGATCCCTCTTTGCACAGCGATGATGGGATTTGAAGGGAGTTGTGCAGTGTTTATATATATAAAGAACTTTAGTGTTCCATTTTGAGGTTTGATTTCCTAAATGCTGGACCAAACAGAAGAGGATGGTGGCACCTCTGCAGCCCCTTTGTGCACATCTTGCTGTTGTCTGCCCCAAAGCAGCTCGGGTTAGTGAGTCTCTGTGAAATGAAGGAAGTTGTAGCCATTCATCTTTCAGCCTAATGGACCACAGAAATTACAAGCTGTAGCATGCAGCTTAATCTTGCCACAAGGCAGAATGCTGCATACTTTGCCTTCAATTTATGCATGCCATGCCTTTTTGTTAAATGCAAAAGAGCAGTTGACAGGGTTTCTCCAGAGGAGTTGCCTTGGTGGATACCAGTGCATTTCAGCATAGTGAAATGAGTGATGGTGGTTTCTTTACCATTCATAACAACCACCTTTGAAATTTGAGGACAGAGTTATGGATTATTCTCTGTGTGTCAAGCAGCAGAGGAGAGCAAGGCAGCTATTTTGGTTTTAACCCTGCAGATGACCCAGTTCTTGAAGTATTTCCGTTGCCGTTAGGAGATGCAGTCAGGACTGGAGCAGCGGTTGTGCATCTGTGCTTGGTCAGGCCTTCACCCAGGGATGGCTCTTTGCCGCTTTCTTTTCTCTGTTCCTCCTTGTATTATAACTTTGAATTGTCTCTCTGTTGTTGCAGTGTGCAGAGGAGTGAATGCCCCATGTTGTGTTAGTGCCTGTCTGCCATGCTGGCCTGTCTGCCAGGACCAGGCGACCTCTCCTTTCAGCTTCTTTCTTACACGCAGATGAACACTGGACTTCAGAAATGTGAGTGATGTTTTGTCTGCAGGATGTGGTTAACTGTTAAATCTGGCTCTGGTACCACTGTGACATAAACATTGAGGATACAGTGGAAAAACTATTTCATGTAGAGTCTTTCTTTTGTTATGCCTTCAAGGCACCTGTCAGTAATGGCTCTAAGAAATGGCTGTGGAGGCTCACGGGTATGCAGCAAGCTCTCCCCTGTTCCTGGCACTGCAAAGGTTAATTTTAACCACAGCAGGATGCAGCAAGTGAGGTTCCTGTGAGATTCGTGCCTCTCTGCTGAAAAGGTTTTGTGCTGAAAGTGTGCCAGCTGATTTGCTTCTCAACACAACTTTTTCCTCAGTGTTTTTCGCTTCCCTTCGTGCAGTTACTCGTAGACACCAATAAAAGCTGGATCAGTCTAATGCAAACCTTTTGAGGTCAGCAGCTCTTGCTCTACATACCTGGGGCTTATACTGCAAATATTAGTGAGCTAGGCCAAATTACTAAAGTTCAAAGTTTCCGTCTTCTTTCTGATGTCTCTTTGGTGCCTCTGAAAATATGTCTGCAGAGTGCTCTGATAATTCTTTTTTGATAACTTCAGTCATTTTTTTCATAGTTGTACCGGTATTTTTAAGAACAACTTCTGCTTGGGAATGTAAGTTTACTGACTAGAGATTTTTTTAACTCTGACTCTGTGTCTCCTCTTTATCACTGAAGTAGCACATTGATTGTTCAGCTGAAATTTCAGAAATGCCAAGGTTTCTGTGTAAGGTCTGTGTACTTGGTTCTTAGGGCTGTGACCTGTCTCTTGTGTTTGAAATGTGCATTGGGAGATCTCAGTTTGCTGGTGGACTCATTCTTTAAACCTAAGTGATTTACAGTCCAGTTGGAGCCAAATTGTTCATGTAGGGAGGCTTGTGATGCTACTGAAAATAAATAGGAAAGTTAATTTTGCAGTTAAGGGTGACCTGCTCAGGGTCCTGATCCTGCCAGCCGTGACTGACACGGTTCACATGCACACCTGAACTCCCCCACAGCCCTTCTGCTGACTCTGTGGGTTTGGTAATTGTAAGGACACTCAGCAGCAGTAGAAATCTTCACTCAAAGGACTGGTGATGGCATCAAACTGGGCATCCCCTTCTTTCTCTTTCCCATTTCTACCATGGGCGTTTGCTGACCGGCTGTGGGGTGAGGACGTGCCCAGGTCCGTGCATTGCGTGAGATTTCTTCGGCAGAGCTTAGTTCTGAAAGCAAAATGTTGGGGTTCATGTGAGGGCAGCTGTGCATAAATCAGGTATTTGCTAATTACAGCTTTACAAGGCAACATGCTGGTATGTTAGGCAGTTTTCTTCACCTGATGGTACCTGATGCTGTTTCTTGGAGATCTGCTGATCCATGTGCTGAAAGCATTGCTGTGTCCTGCTCAGTGAAGAGCTTTGGGAACTGCATTTCAAAGAATTTAGGACATAAAGTAGCTGGCAGGCACGGGCTGGCAGTGGTAATGCTCAGCTGTTGGGTTTGTTCTGATTTATATGGAAGATGAGGCTGCTGGTACAGACCTCGCTCAGCCCTGCTGCAGATGTGGGCACGATTAATTGGTGCATTTCTCTCGTGCTGGAGATGCATGAGTAGCCCAGCCCCTGGCCAGGGCAGAGCTGAGTTAATGAGCATTTTTTAATGAACAGTGACTTGTGACTTTTGATGGGGGGTGGCAGCAGGCTGTAATAATAGTGCTATTGCTTTTATAAAGGCACAGAACTCCACAGGATTGCCTTTCTTCAGACTTGCCGTGTTTGTATTAATAATTTTTAAGTGTAGTTTTCTGGATCAGACTTCTTATTAGTGCTTTAAAATCTACATAAGCTCAATTACCTTTTTTTTTCCATATTCACTCTCAAATAAGAGGCTTGTTCTTAAAGGTGGTCTGTGTAGTATGAGTTTGGTAGATTAATATGCACATATTTTTTCCTTTAGAAACCGATGACTACAGAACTTCCAATTTCAGTATTTTATGTTGAATTCCAACCTGGGTTCAGGCTAACCCTGTAATTCATCCTTTTCCACACAGGGGATTTCTCACTGGCTTCATATCGATATTCTCTCCTTCCTCCCAGTGATTCCAGTATAAACTTGACTGGTCAATTTGGATATTTGAGGCAAGATTGTTCAGGCTGTGTCTGCAGCTGCTCTTGGACATAGCAGCAGTGCCAGACCTTGTGGGAGAAAAAGGGTCATTTTTTTTGTGACAATGGTGTAAAATCAAGTGAAAGGTGCTTCTTAGAAAGTATTTTGTTGTGGGGGACACCAGAGAAGAGGAAATTGGACTGAACAGGGGGTCATCAGATAAACTGAGTCTTTTTGGGAGGGCTCTTTTAGAGAAATTGCTGAAATTTAGGTTTTTATGTACAGGGTGGGGCACAGCTGGTTCTGGCTTGTCACAGTGCAGTAGCTCTCATTAGGTTAGAATCCTGAAGGCCTGTTTGTATTTTGTTTAATGATAATGAAAATTTAACCATAGGCAGCTTTTAAAAGCAGTGGGGTTTAAAGTCTTAATGTGAAATGCACTTAAAAGATGTTCCATTAGTGCTGAGGTGAGGCAGGGAAATATGTCTCATTCCATGACAAAAATAGCTCCAGTGGTGAGACCAGGAGTGTGACCAGAGGAATTGGTTGCCACGGGATTAGCAGGAGCTGTGGACTTGCAGCTCACCAGTTTATTGGGGTAATTGCTCATATGCACAGCTTTGCCTGATAATAAACACAAAATAATTACTTTTCAAGAAAAGTATTTGGCCTTGCATTCACCACTAGGGAGCTTCCTGGAGCTCATCCCAATGTTTTCCTAATGAAGCTTCTTCCTCTGCCGTTGCTTCATCATTTTATTATGGTCTGATCTGGAATCCTTGCTCTTGCACATGAATTTTGACATTCCAATACCAGCATTTTCTTTTGGACTGTTCTAGCAGCCTTTCCACTCACTCAGTTACCAGAACTAATTGTTCTTTATTGGTTTGTAGGATACTTGTATGGGATATCCAGACTCTTTCTCACCCTGTAATGCCTTTCTCCTAATATTTTACTGCTGTAATTGCTACAGTCATGGAATCTTGCCTGTGGAACTCCTAGCAAAGCACATTGGGGCACTCAGAAATACATCACCTTCAGGCCTGAGTAACATGGCTGAGTTAGCCTGTAGTAAAAGGAGCATCATCTTACCTGTGCATAAACCAGGTGCTGTTCAGAGCGGTGGTTGGGTTCAGAAGATCCCATCCAAGGGATTTAAAAGATGGTTTGCCTTTGGTAGAATGCCGAACTTGATGTTGGGGTGTTATTTTAGTTTAACCAAGGGGTTGTTTGATCTCATCAGAGGAAGGAATTCTTCCAGGTTTGGGGTAGAGGTGTGTCTGACTGATGGCTGCAGCCTGTTCAAACATCCATGTTTTAGCTGCTTCCTGAACCTTCTCTTAACAGGAAAACAGAGGATTGGATAAGAGAATATTCAGTGTGTCTGTTTAGTGTTTATCACCTAATTGTGGTGGTAAATGGTTTGGCTATAGAAATGTCAACCAGGCTGGGAAATTTTAATGGCAAAGAAGTCTTAAAGTATCCTCTTAATTTTTCAATCGAAAATAGAATGTGACCATGTCTGCAAGCATAACATAAACCGTAACACAGACAGGTACGGGTTCCTTTGTCCTTTGGTTCTTCTCTGGTTCATGGGGGTTGCCAGGGTCATGTCTTGGGAAAGAAACAGACCTTAATGAGCGTGGGCAATGCTAAAAATAAAGGTTGGGAGTTCATGAAGGTCTTGGCTTTTGATGCAGGGTAATAGTGGCAAATGGCATTCGGAGGCTCTCCTCTCCGTTAGGAGCACAGCAGCTCGCTCAAAAGGGCAGATATAAACCACCTGCCTGCAGAGACAGGTACAGGGATGTGAACAGAGAGGATGTTTGGGTTAATATTTCCTTTGATTAAGAGAAAGGGATGATATGTGCCAGTGTCTGGACAGCACAGGGAGTACAAGTATAACCAGCGCCGTGGTACGAGCTGTGCTAGAGATGTAAGACAAACTGCTCGTAAAGCTTCTTATTTCACAAAAGATATTTTTAATACTTCCATAATTAACCTTTCTTTTGGTATCCATCCTATTTTCCGTTTTCTCACCCTCCTTTTCTGAAAATGAGAGCTCTTAGAGCAGATCTGCTCTCCCTCACCTGCGACAATGGGAAGCAGCAGGATGCAAGGGGAGAATGAGATGGTACTCATCTTTTGGAGGCAATTTGCTTAAAAGAATCAGAGGTGGATTTTCAAGAGGAAGGGCTGTCTGCCTGGAAGCAGCAAGCTCTTTGCTGGAGCATTAGATTTCCTTGGGTCAGAGGGCCAGATAAGGGGCTGGGGTGCTTTTGGGTGGCTGCCACATTCCCTGTTCTCTCAGCACAGCAGCAGATGACACAAGGGTGCTGAAAATACTAGGGAAAAGGATGGGCATTTTTTTCCAGTGAACTGTTTGCAAGGTGAAGAGGGGAAAAATCAAGCAAAAGCTAAATTGGATTGTCAAAGCTGCAAGCCATTATTTGAAGATTATAAAATCAGCAGGAGTCCCATAGGAGTTAGGCAGCAGAGCTGTGGTGGGAAACAGCCCAACTCTCTGCTTGGAATATGATTATGACAAGAGAGACACAAGCATTTCCCTAGATTTCTGAAGTTCTTTGCAGAAGCAGTTTGAGCTTGTGGGCCAGGTAGGTATCTGATAAATCAGAGGAAGTGAAACCACACCTCCATCTCCAGAAGCCTCTTGTCTGTGTCTGGGGAGTAGCATGTTTTTAATCTTGTGAGGCAATCACGTCATTTTACCATGTGATGTGGGGATGTTGTCTTTAGCAAGGTGCCACCCTGAAAAGTCAGCGGAAGAAATAATTGCAGGCCATAAAATAATCAGCCTCCTTCCATTTGCTGAGCTTGGGCCGACAAGAGCTTCCTAATGGACAGAACAACACTCAGAAGTGCTTTCAGATGTCAGCACCTAGGAAGGGAGTGGGGTGTAAATGGAGGCTCGAACTGAAGCTTTGATGTGTATTGGGTTTGCAGGGCCAGGGTTTGGCAATGGGGGGGATACAGAAGCTGCTTAGAAACTTCCCCCATGTCTGATGGAGCCAATGCCAGCTGGCTCCAGGATGGACACACTGCTGGGATAACAGATTTAAGAAGGGGGAGAAACCTGCACGACTGCAGCTGGAGAGAGGAGAGAATTTGTCAGAGGAGCAGCTCCGCACAGGGCACTGAAGAAGGAGAGGGGAGAAGGTGTTCCAGGCACCACAGCAGAGATTCCCATGTAGACCATGGGGAAGACCATGGTGAGGCAGCTTTGTCCATCTCCCTGTGCTGAGGAGGTGGAGAAAGGAGTGAAGTTGAGCCTGGAAAGAAGAGAGGGGTGGAAGAAGGGGGTTTTAAGGTTTGGTTTTATTTCTCATTACCCTACTCTGATTGGATTGGTAGTAAATTAAACTAATTTCCCCAAGTCTGTTTTGCCCATGACAGTAGTTGGTGAGTGATATCTCCCCTTCCTTATTCTGGCCCTGTGTTTCTTCTTCCCTGCCCAGCTGAGGAAGGGAGTGACAATGCAGCTTTGGGGCACCTGGTGCCCAGCCAGAGTCAGCCCACCACAGTATGGTTCCCAGCTCAGGATTACAGGGGGTTCATGTTTAATTCATAACCTTCTGATTTTGAATTCCACGTCAAAAATACTGAGAATGGTTTGAAGAGCTATGGGGAGGCAGCTTAAATTAAGAGAATAAAAACCAGCCCAGCACTGCAAGCTGTGAGGAATATTTCAGCTGGAGACAGTCTGATGTTTATGACGTGTTACCTGTTTTTGTCCAACTGCAAATATACTCTGATGAGAACATGGTTTTGTTTTGCTCCCCTGGGCAGATCTTGCCTTAAGCTGAACTGGGGCTTGTGTTGGTCACCAGGTAATAAAGGGAATGAGGTATCTGCTACATGACCCACTGGTCTGGGAAGATGAAGTTTTCTTGCCTCTTGTTTCCTCAGAGATTTTCTACCCTTGTTGTGTGACTGTCTTGCCCTGGGGTTGATCCCTTGCTTACCAGAACTGACGAATTTCCTTTCTCCGCAGGGGACACTACACAGAAAATGAGATCTGCACAGTATCCTACCCCAGCAGAATTGGATGCTTATGCTAAGAAGGTCGCCAACAATCCACTGACTATAAAAATCTTTCCAAACAGCGTCAAGGTTCCCCAGAGGAAACACATACGCCGTACTGTGAACGGACTCGATACTTCGGGCCAGAGGTACAGCCCCTACCCATCTCAGGCCACCACGAAAACGGGCCTGCTGGCCATAGTCAAATCCCCAGCGAAAGGAATCATCAAGGACTTTGACGGGACGCGCGCGCGCCTGCTGCCGGAGGCGATGATGAACCCCCCCTCCACGCCGTACGTTGCACCAAGCACTTTATCCCACCCCCAGGCGCTCGCTCGCCAGCAGGCTCTCCAGCATGCACAGACTTTGCCGCACCCCCAGAGCATCCCGCAGCACCCTCAGGGTATTCCACAGCCACCCAGCTTACCGCACCCTCAGGGGATCCCGCAGGCGCTGCCGCACCCGCAGAACATGCAGCAGCCGCAGGGCTTGCAGCACCCTCAGACCATGGCACACCAGACCCTGCAGCACCCCCCGAATCCGCTGCTGCAGCCGGGTTTACATGGAGGCAGAAAGATGCCGGATGCAGACGCGCCGCCGAATGTGACCGTGTCTACCTCAACCATTCCCCTCTCTATGGCTGCCACCCTGCAGCAGAACCAGCCACCGGACCTGAGCAGCATTGTGCACCAGATTAACCAGTTCTGCCAGGCCAGAGCTGGCATTAGCACTACCTCAGTGTGTGAGGGACAGATTGCAAACCCCAGCCCTATAAGTCGCAACCTGCTTATCAATGCAAGTACCAGGGTATCTACTCACAATGTCCCTACACCCATGCCTTCCTGTGTAGTAAACCCTGTCGACCATGCTGCTGCTGCTATTCCTCCTGCCTCTGTTAATGTGCCCATGGTCAATATTAACAGGGTGCCACCCGCCTACCAGAACGAAATCAAATCGGTTGCGTGGAACCAGCACCAGCTTGCACATCTGCAGCAAATGTGTGGGGATGCTGCTGGGCCTGCTGGACTCGCAGGGAAGCACCCTCAGAGAGAGATTGCAGGGCAGAGTTTCCCTGGCAAAACCTCCAACTACCCTCAAGAACTGTGCATGGGCCAGTCCTTCAGCTTGAAGCCCCCCATCGAGAAGCCTACACCTTCTCCGCCTGTGAACGGGTTGCAGGGACCTTTGCCATATACCAATGGGCACTATTTCCAGCCCCTCTGGAATAACATTCTGCCCACGCCCAACAGTGACAGCTCTGGGTCCCAGGACCTCGCCATGCCTTTCCACGGGGGACAGCCAGCGGGAGCGCCGCTGGATTGTGCAGGAGGAACTCATTACAGAGCTGGAGCTGGCCCATCCAGCCAGAATAATGTGATGCAGACCATGGATTACCTAAGTGGGGACTTCCAGCAGTCCTGCTTCCGAGACCAGAGCATGGCTGTGCTGGGAAAAGTCCATCGGCCTCCCATGAACCGAGCACCTGAACCAACTGATAGTCGAAATCTTCATATTCAACACCCAGGGTATAGATAGGCTGCAGTCACTTTCACAGACAAAAAAAAAAAAATTATAGGTTTTAGTCTTAATTTTAATTAATAAGCAAGGCGTTTTTAACTTGCAAACTTGTGTGATCATTATAGTACCCATTGGAAGAAGACATACTGTATATTTAAAGAGCTTTGCTTACATGTTATCTCTCTCCTTTATGCATCAAATATTTAACATGCCTTTTGTGTCAAAGAATTTCATTACACTACTTCACGCCACAGCTGTTTCCTCACCGCAGAGTCCCCTTTGTGCAGCTTTTTTTTTTTTTGCCTTCTGCTGAGCAGCTCCTCGCTGGACTGAGGTTGAGTTGCTGCAGGGTTTCGCAGTCGCATCTGTTCTCCAGCTCCGGCGAGAGCGAGGTAGCGTAGCTGCTTCCATTTCCATCTCAATTTCCTCACAAGATTAAGAGCAACAGAATTTTGTCAGGGAGTAGGGCTTATTTTCAACTTGAAAGCCCATTTCATTAATGCATTAAACATTGACCATTTGCACTGTCTAGAGGCCTGTGTAATTGAAAAAGAGCCTGCATTTGAAAAGAGCCAGCTAGGGGTATGTATTTAGGCTTTAATAGAGGGAGAAGCTTTTCAGCTGTTTCTTGCCCACTTTTATGATTTAGACTTTGTCCAAAGTCAAAAGTCTCTGGCAGATTTTTCTGACACTTTCTGTTTTCTGGACAGGGTATGGAGGAGGGGAACGGCGGGTTTGGGACGAAGGCAGCCACGGGGAGCTGCCTTTCTTCATGATCCCCCTCCCCACTGCCCTTCCACCAGCCTCAAGCTCACGTTGTCTGAACCCCTCGCTGCTAGGAGTCTGGCCAGCCTGATGTGAAAGGAATCCAGACCCACTGACAACTCCAAAAAGGGTTCAGCCACTTCTCTGGTAGCTGGAATTACTGTCAGGGTGAGGAGGTGTAGCTCAGCCCATCCCCGGTGCAGCGAGCGCTGTCCTGCTGTGGGATGGGAGGTGGTCGGTCTGAATCAAAGCTCCTCTCACAAGCCACTGTGGGATTGACAGTCCCTTATTCCTCCCCATCAAAACACCCCAGCGGATTTAACGGAACAATTCTTCTCCCTGGGAATTAGCGAAGCTATTTATAACATCCCTTTTTCCCAGGGTCTCGGTGCCTAACTCCTTCTGTTCCTTTCCCACGTCACTTCCAGCAGCCGGTTGAGTCAGTGACTGTAGGACACTTAACTACTGGGTAACCTCAGCATCTTGTTCTCCTCAGTGTACCAAAACATCCCTTTCCTTTCTAACAGCCGAATTTGTTGTAAGTAGAAAATTCCTCATCTCTGTTAACGAGACTAATACTTGAACATAATGATCACAATCAAGTTTGGAAATTAAAAAAAAAAAAAAACGAAAAAAAAAGAAGAAGAAAAAAAATTTAAAAAAATAAATGCATTGATTCTTTCTATGTACACTGGCTAAAAATATTGCTCTACACTGTAACTTTTAAGTGTAATATTTCTGTATGAATGTCGCCTGGTAGTGTGGGTTTGAGTAGCATTGTGTATGGGTGAACCCACTGGCCTCTGCCATCCACTGGCCTCCCTCACAGCCCTTGGAAAAACAAAGCCTTAAGTATTTGCTCCTTGAACTTTCCTTAATGAGCATGGTTTAAAAATCTTAAAAGACATCATACAAAATTTAAAAAAAAAAAAAACTTTAAAAAAAAATAACAAGTTTTGAAGTGACGTCATAGTTGGCTAGAGATTCTTAAAAGTTTTTCGTAAATGGGAAAATTAGAAAACATTTATTTGTATTTTTTTAATTTAGAACGTGTAGTCCTGGGCTGTAACAAATATTTAGGTTTCAAAGCTTAGCAGAGTACATTTCTGACTCCTTGCGTAAGTTAGTACACTTATATCATGTCATTATTTAAATTCTTTTAAGTGTACTATAACCCGTTCTTTAGTGGTAACTCCTTAGCAAAGTTAAGCAATTTGACTAAAGACGGATTAAATTATGTGTTGGCTTGTGTTGCCTTATATTTAAAAAAGGAAAAATTGCCTGATTGTGTTATGCCAAATGATAGCAACATGAAGTCCTAATTTATTGTTTATAATCGTATTCCTGCAGTCTTTGTGAAAACTGGTAAATATACATCTATGAAAGAACGAAAATCCTGAGGCTTTTCATGCAATATTTTTCTGAATCCATTCTGTTGGAGCCAGAGTTCGAGTCTGAAGCTGCTTCCCCTACAGTCACCCCATTGTCTTCCCCATCCCAAACCCAACCCCACCCCAGCGAGGGCTGTGCTCTGACCTCACCCCTCCCTGCCCAGTCAGTCACTGTAAGGTGTTCTGCTACCTGAGTCTGTTCCTTTTTACTAAATAAAACCTTGGCCTCTCCTCTGTTCCGTAGCCTGCTCCAAATCTTAACCCAGACTGTTATTAAAAGCTAATTTTTAACTCCTGCTCTTCTCCTGAGAGCCTGAGCAGAGTCCTGTGCCGTGGTGGTGGTTGCCTGGGAGGTGTTTGGTGGTGTTGGCAGCACGTTGTGAATTTTTGGGGACTGTTCTGCACAGGTACAGCCACGACCTCTGAGGCTTTGCCCCGGCACAGCAGGACCGGGAAGCAAAAATCCTGCTGAGACTCATCCAGGTGGGACATTGCTTGAAAAAATAAGAATCATTTTACTATTAAAATATACTGAAACCTTTCCTTTTGGTCTGGGAGTGAGATTTTTCTTTGAACCTTTTCACCTTTGCAGCAGCCTGTTGTGTTGGGCTCTCCATCCTTCCCTACTGCATCCCTGAAGAGAAGCACTGTCCTGCCTCATTCCCAGGTGGAACGCTGGGAGCAGAGGTTGGATATGTGGTGTGGGTGCCCAGGGTGGGGGTCTGGCTGTGGCACTGTCACCAGGGTGGGGAAGGGAGGAGCCTTGTGGTGCCATGTGCGCTGGCATCTGTGCCCTGCTCTCCTGGAAATGTGGAAAAACCTCCCGTGGTTTTATCTCTGTGCCCAGTGCAGAATTAATAGGAACCAAAAAGCCAGGGATGGTCCTTCCCCCTGCACCCTCCCAGAAGCCCCATGGGGGTGGTCGCCAACCTTTAGGGCTTGCACTGCTGCTCCTCTTGCCTTTCTGTCCATCTGTCCATCCGTGGGTCAGTGCCTTCCCCACCTCTGGCTCCAGCACAAGGCTCTGCTCCCTGCTGGATCCTGGGTGCCTGCTCTGCCCTTGAGGAATGAGTGAGGATCAGGTGTTTCCTGAGCTGCTCCCCCACCATCATCCCCATTCCCACACCATTTCAGAGTATCCAGGTGGACCTTAGGAAAATCCTGGGAAGGATAAATGTGAACACAGTGTGAACCCTTCCACAGGGAATCTCCGGTGTCCGTGTTCGAAGCAGAAGCATTGAAGCTGTTCAGCTGCAAGCCCAGTTTGTTACAGCCCAAAGTGAACATTCTGTAAAAGACACTTGTGAATTTTCTTTAAGCTTTCCATGTCAGATGTCTCCAGGGGCCTCGACCGCTCCCGTGGAAACCAAACAGAGCTGTTTGCTGGGGATCACTGCGGAGAGAACTGGGAATTGCTGCTATATTTCATTAAACCACATGACTGATAACGGCTGCTGCTTCTGTGCTACGGGTATCAGTTAGAATTTTCTTTATTATTATTATTTTGTCCACAGGAAAAATCAAAGCGACCTGATCCCTCTGCCCCCTCTGGTTTTATGCAGTGTAAGTGCATGGGGCTTGTGTGGCCGTGGAGCCACAGGGTGGATTCTTGTCCCAAAGGGAATTTGGGGAAGGGTCTCCATGGGTTTCTGGGATAGGAATGTATGAGGCAGAGTCTGGCTGCCTGCTCCAATAAGAGCATTGGGAAGGTTTGGGAAAACAGAAAGAATCTCAGACAGAAAGGTGCTGAAATAATGATTAAAAATAAGAGGAGGAGTGGAGGTGGGGGTTTAAGTCCTGCCAGAATTTTAAAGGGAATTTGTAACATTTGCAGTCACCTTCTGGAAGATGGGACCTGACAGGTTTCCTCCCCTTTCCCAGGATCATACATCTCATTTAATCTTTGCTTCCCTCTCTCAGAACCACGCAACTCAAACCCCATCTCCTGTGCTTGCTGCAAACCTGAGCGGCAAAATCCCTCTTTCCTACTGTTCCCAGTGTTCTCCAGATAGTATGGACATTTGGTTCTCACATGTTTTTTCTGGAATTTGGGATAAACCAGGCAACTTAGCCTGGCTAAGCTTAGGAAGAGCTGTTTGCCCCCAGGCACTGCTGCATCCCTCTCCAGCATCTGGAAATTCCAAGAGCAGCTGCTCCATCCATCAGAGCTTCAGGATCCTCCTCTTCTTTGACTCCAAACTTCTTTGGTATCTGGTTTCTTCATCCATCTGTCCGTCCATCCCCCCGACAGGAAGAATCTCTTCTGCAAGTTTTCAGGAGACTTTCTCATCATCTTTGCAGCAAGTTGGATCCTGGAGTGAGGATCTGGTGGATAACAAACCAGCAGGGACTTGATGTGAGCAACTGCTGCTTCCACCTGCAGCCACAGCTAAGCTGGGGGCTCCAAGCACGATCCAACCTTTTAAAACTTCCCCTTTAGGGCCGAGTAGGTTTTTCTTCCAAAGATTTTTACCTGAGGTAGGCAAAACCCAGATGTTCGCTGTGAAATCCACCAGCTCCTTCATCTTGTGATGTTCAGAGAGGAGCAACGCTGGGGATGCTGCAGAAAAATACATAAATAAAATGTATATGCGTTTTTTTAAATTATTTTTTTATTTTTTAAGTTTACAATGAAGGGAAAATGGAAAAAGTCCTGCTCCATGGGGGGGTCCTGGGGGGTCCAGGGGGTGGAGGAGCCAAAGGAAAGTTGTGGTCAGCTCCTGGAGGAGCACACATTGGACATCCTCCAGCAACAGCCGCCTTTCAGATGCTCTTCAACGCTCAGCAGAACCAAATTGCAATAAAATTACTGGAGTATTTTATCTGCTTAGTTGAAGTTAATTTCAAAGCAATTGGGTACAGGCTGTTGATTCTGCTGGGGTGACTGCAAGCCTGAGAGATGAACTGAAGTGAGATAGCACGAAAAAACAGCTTTCACTGCCCTCAAACTCCTCAGTTTTGGGGGTCAAATGGGGAGGGATTGGGTCCAGATGGGTCTTTAATAAAGGATGCGCAAAGCAAATCTGTCCCACATTTTTGTCTCTATAAAATATCAATGTCTGGTTTGTCTTGGAGAAGAAGTATCAAGAATCAGCACAAATCAGGGCTCTATGGTGTGAGGAGATGAAGTTGGTTTGCCAAAAATCCTCCCTGTCTATATCCCAAAAAGGTTAAAAAGATTTGGGGGTTATTTAGGGCATCTCCACTGCCTGTGTGAGGGTCTTACACAGGCAAAGGGCCCTCCAGGTGGGGTCTCCCTCAATCTTTGGGGTATTTAATAAGGTTTTCTGCTCTGATTTGAGCATCTTCTGAAGTTCCTTCCACTGCCCCAGCAATGTTGGGACAGTGGAGCAGAGAGCGAGCTGGCAGAACAAACCTTTAGAATAAACCTTCAAACCAACAAGTTTCCAGGAAGTTTATTTTTAAACTTGATATTTGAGGCTAAATTTAGTAGCAAATCGATTTGTCTCCCTCTCCTCCCTGAGCATTAAGAGCATCTCCTCCTCCTCCTGCTGCTGCTGCTGCTCTGCAGCTCAGGCCGTTCCGGGGGAGCACTGAAGGTTAAGAGGTGCTCCAAGATCCGGCTGACATTTCCAGATGTGCCAGGTAAATGGAGCTGGAGTGCGGCACCCAACGGCACATCCCACAGACACGGCTGGGAAGGGGCAGGAAAAAGGGGAAATAACCCAAGCAGGGAAAGCAGAGAGATGGGAGTTGGTCCCTGAGGTGGGGATAGGGACAACTCCAAGATCCTGGGGTTGTTTTTTCCCTCCTCAGCTTCCCTGAGCTCATCCAGGAGTTGCTGCCTGCCCAGGCGTCCTCCAGCATCTCTTCCCACAGCAGCTGGAACTTTTAGTTCGTCAGTAATGTGTGGATTTTGATTTTATTTCATTTCTTTTAAGGCAACTGCTTGCAACAAGGGGCTGTTGACTGCGTGTGTGGCCTGGTTGGAGGGACAGGGCTGTTCCTGTACTCTGTGTGTGTATATGGGGGGTGT
>VZTX01023985.1:13986-28029 GCA_013400915.1 Pardalotus punctatus | reverse complement strand
GGTCACTGCCCTGCTCCTGCTGGATACACTGGCTGCTCCAAGCCTACTTACTCTTCTAAAATTTCATTTCTGGAGGAGAGAGGCTCTCATTATTTTTCAAGTGTTTAATGCCAGTCAGTTGCAAAACATTTTAGCAAGCATTTTCAATTGTTTTCAAAACTATGGAAACGGTGTTGATTTGATACTTTGGTTTGGATACCCCTGTGAACCTGGACATTACCAGAAAATAAAACAGGAATTTATATTTGGCTTACAGTGTTAAGTAGACTCTGCACATTAGACCTCAGGCTGCAGGCTGCTGTCCTCTAAAATAGGAGGTGCTGTTGTGGTGACGCTCAGAATTTACTGAACATTTACTGTGTATAGTTCAGAAATTACTTTTAATTGAAGTAGAACAAAACTGGCAAAATTACATAGCTGGAGAAAGCATTCAAAATTCCACAGCTTGCCACAGACTGCCACAGCTTTCAGAATATATTGATTTTGCCACATTAAACACGATATGTGATGCCAGGGCCTAGACTGAGAACGTGTAGCATGAATAATTTACCACCTAGATGAGTGAGCCTGTCTGCAGGAGTAAGGAGAGAAACAGCCCTGTGAGCTGAGGCTCTGCTCTCAAAGCTGAGAGCTTTCTTGGAAGTAGGAGCATGTGATGTTGAAAGGCCTCTGGAGGGTGAGAAGTTGTGCACAGCAAGCAAGAAATGCGTCTCACTCATCTCGTGGCTTCTCTTGCCTGCGTGAAAACGTGGGAAGTTCTGCTGCCATGTCTGTGAGCTGGGCAGAGCTCCGGTGACCCTGCTGGCAGAAGGTTCCTGTGGTTGTGCTCTGCAGGGGCAGCCAGGAGGGATGGGGGCGTGCAGAAGAGCTCAGGACAGCCCTGTGCTGCCAAAGCTGCCCGTGGCTGAGCTCAGGACAGCCCTGTGCTGCCAAAGCTGCCCGTGGCTGAGCTCAGGACAGCCCTGTGCTGCCAAAGCTGCCCGTGGCTGAGCTCAGGACAGCCCTGTGCTGCCAAAGCTGCCCGTGGCTGAGCTCAGGACAGCCCTGTGCTGCCAAAGCTGCCCGTGGCTGAGCTCAGGACAGCCCTGTGCTGCCAAAGCTGCCCGTGGCTGAGCTCAGGACAGCCCTGTGCTGCCAAAGCTGCCCGTGGCTGAGCTCAGGACAGCCCTGTGCTGCCAAAGCTGCCCGTGGCTGAGCTCAGGACAGCCCTGTGCTGCCAAAGCTGCCCGTGGCTGAGCTCAGGACAGCCCTGTGCTGCCAAAGCTGCCCGTGGCTGAGCTCAGGACAGCCCTGTGCTGCCAAAGCTGCCCGTGGCTGAGCTCAGGACAGCCCTGTGCTGCCAAAGCTGCCCGTGGCTGAGCTCAGGACAGCCCTGTGCTGCCAAAGCTGCCCGTGGCTGAGCTCAGGACAGCCCTGTGCTGCCAAAGCTGCCCGTGGCTGAGCTCAGGACAGCCCTGTGCTGCCAAAGCTGCCCGTGGCTGAGCTCAGGACAGCCCTGTGCTGCCAAAGCTGCCCGTGGCTGAGCTCAGGACAGCCCTGTGCTGCCAAAGCTGCCCGTGGCTGAGCTCAGGACAGCCCTGTGCTGCCAAAGCTGCCCGTGGCTGAGCTCAGGACAGCCCTGTGCTGCCAAAGCTGCCCGTGGCTGAGCTCAGGACAGCCCCGTCCTGCCAAGGCTGGCCCTGGCTGAGCTCTGCCAGGCTGTGGGTGCAGGTTGGTACTGCCTGCAGTGAGGACACTCCTGGGGAGTGTTCTGGCATTTCCTCTCGTTTGGGCTCAAGGATGGATCTGCCTGGAGCAGGGGTTTGCTCACACGGCTCTGACCCAGGGACCGTTTTGCAAAATGAATTGGGGGAGCTGCAGGGGCTTCCAGTTCTGTGGAAGCATTAAAACTTGGGACCTCACAGAACCTCACCAGCAGAGATGGTTTGCCACGCAGCTGCTCACATCCTCTATTTTCTGAGAGGTGTCTGACTTGCCTGTTTAATTGCCCTTGTTATCTGCAAGGTAACAATTGCTCTGTCCTGTTCCCTCACCCAAAGCACCCAACTCTGCTTCCATGCATTATTGCTGTTTCTTGAGGGAAGAACAGAGAGACTGGAATCAAAGCAAGTGCACAACAGCTAACATACATTTTGAGTAAACCAGCAAGTTGTCACTTAGTATGACAAGTGGAGGAGGAAATTGGAAGTTGATAAACATGAATTGTTAATATTTTTCTACAAGGAAACTATGAGAAGATAAATGATGGAGAAACATCATTCCTTCTTTCTCATCTTCCCTGTCTCCTTAGCCTCCCTTTGCCTGGATTTATATGAAAACTTGTGGTTCAGAAAGTGTCACATTTTCCTGATCAGATCCCCAAACCAGGGAATCTGCAGACAGGGGCTCATTCCCTGCTCTGCTGTTCTGTCTGAGCACATGGCTTCACTGCCCTGGGCCTTTCCTTTCCCTCCTTCTCTAAGAGGGTACCTCAGACATCTGTTGAGATGCAGAGCTGTAGGTAATTCACAGAAGGAAATTTCTGTTTGTAAATTGTGTTTGAGTCCCTATGAGGGAACCTGACAAAATTTTTGAGGTTTTCCTAATCACAGTTTTACAAAAATGTTGGTGTTTTCTGAAACCCAGACACAGTGTGGGAAATTCAAGGACCACGAAACTCTGGGATATATAGAAATGCTAATAAATAGTGATTGTACTGAATGGTTCAGCTTTTGGATTTCCAGAATTACCACTGCAAGCCTTTACATTGACTTGGGGTTGGTTCTGAGGTACAAGTTCTTTGTCATAATGTCAAAGCACAGATTATTGTAATTACTGTAATCAGTGTAAAACTTGTGTTTACTCTTCTCCTAATTTTACTTGAAGGACGTCTCAAACAAGTTGAAGTTCTGGGCTTGGAGTCATGTTCATGCCTGGGTCCAAAGGGCCTCTGTTGTATCTGTTCAGCAAGAAAGGAGTCCTGGCTGTGGTGAGTGATGGAGCAAAAGGCTGGTATTTAGGGCATTATTCTAAAAGAACAGTTCAATCAAATGTTATCTTGTCTGGGATGTCAGATGTTGCAATTTTTCCCTCACGTCAGAAATCCTTGCTTTCAGGATTTCTTTATTTCCATTTTGCTCTTCTGACCCAACTGAGAGGGCAAGAGCTAAAGCTGTGCCAGGGCAGGCTCAGGGTGGGCAGCAGCAGGAATTTCCCCATGGAAAGGGGGGTCAGGATGGGCAGGGGCTGCCCAGGGAGGGTTGGAGTGCCCATCCCTGGAGGTGGCACTCAGGGCTCTGGGCTGGGGACAAGGTCAGCATCCACAGGGTGGACTTGATGGCCTTGGAGATATTTTCCACCCTTAATGATTCCATTTCCCAGGATGATCATATTTTCCACGTTTCCACCTTGGGGCTCAGTACAGGATCTCTCCCAGAGCCTGTTGAAGGTGCTGGGCAGAGGAAGCTGTTGTGGGCACTCATGTGAACCACCCAGAGTCACTGCTGTGTTCCTGGTGGGGGCTTTGCTGGCTGGAGCAGCACATGGGGCTGCCCCAAGGGGCTCTGTGGCTCATTTTTACCCAGGTTTTGAACACCCATAACCCTCATGGGGATTAGGGAGGGCTTGCATGGCAGCACAACCTTTGCCTTTTCATTTAGCCTCGGGCTCGATGCAATCTCCATTCCAGCAAGGAGGTGTGTTCTGAAATTAAAACAAGATGGTGATAAGTTTAATAGGGTGATAAGTTTAATAGGATTCATGAGTTTAATCTCTCTTGACAAACTGAATTCACCATGATAGTGAAAGGGAGGCGTTACCAGGCAATTAAATTGTTTTAGTTTCCAGACAAGGTCTTTAATGGACACCTGGTCCTGTGTTTTGATACTAGATGATAAAATTATTTCCTGTCAAAAACTTTCCAGATGTGGGAAACAAGAAAATATCTTCAAGCCTAAAAAAGTTATTTATATATTCATTTAAAAATACTGGAAAAATGCTAGAGAGCATATTGCTACCTCCACTTTTCTTTTTAGATAAGAAGTCTTGTTAATTGGAAGACCAAGTATACATTTTTGTGTTAAAAATCAAAGAGGGTTTTCCACACTGGATTAGAGAGATTTCTGGTTTTAGAAGTCCTCGCTGAAGCATATAAAATATATTGGTTAAAATTAAGGAACTGGCTGTGAGCCTCCAGCTCTGACATCTGTTCAAGAATGAACAGAACAAAGAGAGCATACTGACTGTGAACAAAGAGGCAGATAGGATTCTTGAACTGCTGAGTGGGACTTTCTGGTACCACAGTAACATTTGAGCAGTCCCCAGGAGCCCGTTCACTGACGGGGCTGACATCTGCATTTTCTGGTCTCAGATTGCAGGGGTTGCTGTGGCTCACACTCAGGGCTTTGGGCATCACCTCATGCAATATGAGTGGGGCTCCTCGCGGTGCCCTTGGCCTGCTCCTTGCTTTTGATTGACTTTTCACAGCACAGCAAACACGTGCAGCCCGTGCCGTGCACAGAGCACACGGGGCTCGGCTGCCTGGACATGGGTCATTGTAGTTGCAGTGTTTTAGGATTTTCTTCTCTCTCTCATGGAGAATACAGATAAACTGTACTTTCTTAATCTCTGTGTTTTGTGTTAGAGGTGTACAAGCCATAACCAATAGGTCTTTGGGGGTGGATTGTCTTTGGCCAATAGACAATTGTTTATTACTGTGTATAAAAAGAACTTCTTGTAAATAAAACCTTCTTCTTCACCATCTTGAAGCCTGTCTGCCTGACCTCTCTACCTGCTTCCACAAATCCCACCAACAACAGAAAAGCAAACCATAGGTCTGCAGCAGAGCTGGCTCTCAGCTGAGCAGCTCCTCCAAAAATGATGCTGTCAGTAATGTCCGAGGTTCCCGTGGGCTCTGTGTTAGAGTGCTCACGATCAGATCACAGTGCTCAGCCGTGCAGATGGGCTAAAGAGCACCACATTCTGTGATGAGAGAGCGACAGTTATGTCAGGCTGCCAGGGCAGAGCAAGGGTGATGGCCCCCAATGTCTTCAGTAACCTACTGAAATGTCAGAGGGTGTTTAGAGCACAGCAGAGCTGATTTATAGCACAGCAGAGCTAATTTATAGCCTGCAGCTTCCTCCCGAGGGACGGCTCCATCTCTGCTCTGGGACCAAGGGCCAGGGCCCAGGGAACAGCTGGAGCTGTGTCAGGGCAGGGTCAGGATGGATTTTGGGAAAGGTTCTTCCCCCAGAGGGTGCTGGGCACTGCCCAGGCTCCCCAGGGAATGGGCACAGCCCCGAGGCTGCCAGAGCTCCAGGAGCGCTTGGATGGGGTGGGATTGTTGGGGGGTCTGTGCAGGGCTGGGGTTGGACTGGGTCATCCTTGGGGATCCTTTCCCACTCAGGATATTCCGTAGTTCTGCTGTTTATGTGCTACTGAAGAGTAAGAACTGTACATAATTTTCTTTTGCTTCCGCTTTAATCCCCAGGGAGACACATGGATGTCCTGTATCCACAGTGTATATAATAATTTACTATAACACATCCTATTCATCTTCTGGAGTCTGTATGGAGAAATATTTTAGGAAGCTGAGGAAGTTACATGTGGTTTTTTTTTTCTTTTCCACAAGGGTTTCTTTTGCCTCTGGAGAGGATTCTTCCTGGGTTAAAAAAAGAGACGTTCTTTGGATGTATTTGGATAATGTTCACTCTGTGACTTGCTTGTGAATGAGCATGAAAATTAATCTCCTTCTTAAGAGGATAGATAGACAAGGGGAAGCTTGAGAGATTATTCCATCGTGTTTGAGGACATATTGAGTGAATAGAGCATAATGTTATTCATAATGATACATTTCTGTCTGACATCAGAATAATATACCTGTATAGAAACTTTAAAAACTATTGCTTCATTAGAGAAGGGCATGTGCATGTTTGCTGCAACACTTCAGATTGTCACTTTGGGCTGTGGTTAAAAGGATAAATTAGACAGTTATGGGTTTGACTGAAGGCAGCTGAATGTGTTGCTCATAAAATCTGTTGTATTAATTTGTCTCTCTGAGAAGCATCCAGGGGTGCAGCTCCTGTTTTGAGGCCTCAGGCACACAGCTGAGCTGTGGATGGAAAAAGCAGGATGTGTCTCTGTTTGCTAAGAGGGGCTCCTTGGCTTCATGAATCAACAGAGGCTTTCTCTTAAGTAAACTGAGGATGTGAACCTTGGGATAAATGGCCAGATTATGCCTCTGGTTATGAAAAAATAACAGGGAGAGCCGTAACCTTTGTGTTGTGCTGCATTGCTTGTCATTCTGGTGGTATTGTCAAAACAATACTGATGGAAAACACCAAATTAAGAGTTGCTCAAAATGCATTTGGTAAATGTTGAGGCTGTCTTGGGTATTCTGCCCTCTTTCCCAATACTGAACTGAAATATTAATTAGCATCTCCAATTCTGTCTTCCTCTCATAATTAATGGTTTTCATAGCTGGGAATCCACAATTGTTGGGAAAGCAGCCTTTAGAATCCCTCAGGATTTCTTTACCATTTTAAAATCACAAACAATGTTGGTGTTGACCTACATAGCCTCTGATTTTTCTTTTTTTACCTAAATTGCTGCAAAGGCTACTAATTACAGCATATTCAAAAGTAAATTAGCAAGCCATCAGTAAAAATTACATTAAAAGCAACATTATTTCCCATAACATTAATAAGCCCTTTTTGGGTGTGATTTATTTTTGCAACAATTACTGTACAGTCTCCTGGAAGATGTATTTCTGTGTAGTTAATATAATATACATGTATGCAATTTTCCATTTTAGTGCCTATTGATTGCTTCATTTTTCATCTATATTAGGCTATTCTTATAATTTCCTCTGGGCTTTCAGGAATGGCAGACATCAAGAGAAAATTGGAGTGCTATGTCCTGTGGGAAATGCAAAAAGGCAAATAGATCAGAGTCGAATGGAAAGGACTGAGTTCAAGTGCACTTGTATCATGAGAATTGAAACTGCCTTCCAACCTTTTAGAGATCTGAAAGTATTTTATTGAAGGAACTTTGCTTTTATGTATTTTACTGGGAAATGAATTCTAATTGTGAGCTAAGTAAGAGAAGTGTGTCCATTCTGCTGTTTGACAATCTCCAAGCTGACAAGGTGAAGATGAATGTGTTTTGCTCTCAGCTGTATTATTTGAAAACTTAGGTTCAAGTTACAGGAGCTCAGGAAGTTTCATCATACATGCCTAGTTCCCAGAATTCAGATTTGCTACTTCAAATGTCCAGGCTTGCAAGGCACGCTGGTATCAAAATAAAAGAGAGGTAAATTCACTTTTATCTGGTATGTGTGAACTGAGAAGCAGCTGGTTCAGTTCAAGGTGAGACAGAATGTGTGCAATTAGAGGGAGTCCAGAGGGGGCCATGGGGGTGACCAGGGGGCTGGAGCCCCCGTGCTGCAGAGACAGGCTGAGGAATGGGGGCTCCTGGGGAGGAGAAGGCTCTGGGGTCACCTCACTGTGACCCTTCAGTGCCTGGATGTAGTTGTAGTGTTTTAGGATTTTTCTTTCTCTCTCATGGAGAATACAGATAAACTGTACTTTCTTAATCTCTGTGTTTTGTGTTAGAGGTGTACAAGCCATAACCAATAGGTCTTTGGGGGTGGATTGTCTTTGGCCAATAGACACTTGTTTATTACTGGGTATAAAAAGAACTTCTTGTAAATAAATCCTTCTTCTTCACCATCTTGAAGCCTGTCTGCCTGACCTCTCTACCTGCTTCCACAAATCCCACCAACAACAGAAAAGCAAACCGTAACTGGAGGGGCTCTGAGAGCTGGAAGAGGGGCTTTGAGAAAGGGCATGGAGGGAAAGGACAAGGAGAGTGGCATCAAAATGAGAGAGTAGGTTTAGATGGGATCTTGGGAATTAGGAATCCTTCCCTGGGAGGGTGGGCAGGGGCTGGGATGGAATTCCCAGAGCAGCTGGGGCTGCCCCTGGATCCCTGGCAGTGCCCAAGGCCAGGCTGGACATTGGGGCTTGGTGGGGACAGTGAGAGGTGTCCCTGCCATGGTGGGGTGGCACTGGATGATCTCTAAGATCCCTTCCCACCCAAACCATTCCGTGGTTCCATGGACTGCAGTCATGTTCTCGTGGTGAATTGTTCCCCTCTGCTGTCCCCCCAGGCCTCCCTGTGGGGTTGTGCTCGCAGGGACAGGCTCTGTTTTCAGTCTGTGTTAATTACAGACAGGAATTTATCTCCACAACCCTGAGGAAGATAATTAAATATCATCTTATTAAACAGCCTGAGTGCTGCAGTACCTGTTTATAATACAGTCTGAGATAATGGAGTTAATTTATGTTACACTGGCAGGGGTAGCTATAACTTTTTGCTGGTTTAATGGTTACTTGTGCTTTTATAACCACTTGACAAAGAGAATCAGGCACAGGATTTGGCTGCAATTGCACAGTACAGGGACAAAATTGGAGCAAAGGAGCTGACACACAATCTTCTAAGACCACATTATTGTGCTGAAATCAAAGGTGTTGGAGCAGGGACATGGATGAGAGAACTCCCAACCAAACTCATTGAGAGCTGCAGTGGAGTCTCCATCCTAAGCCAAGTCACTAAATCTGGTCTGTACCTGGTGGGGAGAGAAGTGTTCTACCGAGTGGTTCACCCAAACCATTTTAGGAAGTGCCAAAATTGGGGTGAGTGAGAGTCAGAGAGAGAAATCCAGTCTGTCCATGTCCAGCTGGGCACCTCTGCACATTTCTGTAGTTTTGTTACAGAAGGTGGTAGATTTTGAATGGATAAACTGGTCCACTTGTAAGGAATAGTAGATTTTCAGAGATGCCCACAAAGGAGTTATCAGATAACCACTTAGCCTTTTTGCAGGGATTTGCATCCCTGACTTCTTTAGCCTATTTTTACAATCCCAAGAGCTGTAATTATTCTATAATGAAGCCCTGTGCAAGTTAACTGGTAAAAGTCTTGTGCCTTTGTCATTTCATGTGTTACTTTTCTTAGTGCACAGAGTAAAACACTTCAAGGAGGTGTTTCCTTGTGAACATTTATTTGGAGGTTATATTCATGGCCTTCCAGAAAGGTCAGTTTAAAAACTCCCTTGCAGGATTAAACATGGGGTCAAAACAGATATTGAACAGATAGTACAAAAGATAGAAGTTCAGCACATTTCTTTGAATGAATTGAAAACTCTCGATTGATTTCTGTTCTGTGCTCATGATTGGGCACTCAGTGCTTTCAACCTTTGCTAAAACTCTTCCACTGGCACTCCAAATTCACATGGGTCTTCCAGGGCCACAAGTTCCTGCTGTCTTGAGTGGTAAAAAAGACTTCTAGCACTGATACCTTCCAACTGAAAAGGCAAAAATACAATCTGTTTTATTGTGCCCTCGTCTTGTGTGAAAGATCCTTCTCCCTTGATCATCCCTGGGCCCTGCAGACTCTGGCAGACCTACTACCTCAGCTGTTGGTCATAAAGGATTTATTATTAGATGTTACAGCCTTTGCAAGCTGCTCCTCAGAAGTGTTTTGACCTGGTTTGTAGTACCTGTACAGTCATCCTGCTCACCTAGTACAGGTGCTTTTTATTTGAGCTACCACTTCACCCCTTGAGGCCTCAGTGTAGTGTCTTTACATAACCTTTCTGCCATCTGCAAGGATCTTGCTCTCTGCTCTTCTGTGATTTATTTCTGAGCTTACTTCAAGTTGTTCTTGATTACAGGAGCAGTCTCTTCCTTTTCTGTTAATCCAAGGTGGACCTTGGACTTAAACACCAAGGGATCTGCATGAAGAACTGGAACCTCAGTGCTGGCCAGGGCCATGGCAACAGTTGCTTTTCTTGTGGTTCCCTAATTAATTACTTAGTGGAATAGTCATTAGTGATATGGAAAAATCAAGCTTGGCATTATGCTATTAAATATGAGATTTACTTGATGCATAGGGGGGTATTGGGTTCTCCCTTTGCACCTGCATTTTTGGTTGTGTTTCCCTGGTCTCTCTGAGCCCAAGGCATGACTACTGCCAGCAACAGGCAGCTGGTAACATAAATCTGGTTTGTATTCTCTTGTTAAGGCCTTGAGGGTGCTACAGCTGCCATATGTGCAACAGTGAGTTTGTGCTGGGAACAGGCAGCTGGCACCAGGGGCTGCCCAGTGCTCTCTGGACAGTATTTGTGCACAAAGGATTTCTACCTCACTATGCCTGAAAACTTGTTCTTCATCCAGGTCCATGCATGTTAAAAGCAAGTTCACACAAAATACCAGATATCCTCAAGGAGAGAGATCTTTCCAGCTAAGACTGGGAGGGTGAAGCACTGTAGAGCACATTTCCTATGTAGCAGCTTTGAAATCCTGATCAAAACTCAGAATTCCTCACTGCTGGAGCTCGCTGTGCCACACTTGTCATGGAGCTGGCAATGGACCCCTTTGGCTTCCCTGGCTCTCCAAATGTTCCTCTCCTGCTGCAGGAAGGTGCTGGTGCTCACTGCACAAACCTGGCTCCTGTCCCCTGCTGTGTCACCCTGTCCCTGCCTTTGATGGGCGTGAGGAGCTTCCTGATTTCATTCCCTTTGTCATTTGCCAGTGAGAATCACACACACGTCCTGTTTGCTGGGGGGTTTGGGTGTGATACAAGTAAAGAAGGGATTTCTGTTGGGGAGGAGATAAGCTGAGCAGACCTGAGGATGAGAAAATGTAATTACCATTCTGCTATAGTTCAGCAGCATAACCTGGTTAACTTTCTGTCACTTCCTCTAAGGTGACTACAGGTAAGAACCGTGAGTTTGCTTAACTTTACTGAAGTAACTGGGGCTGTCAAAGCCTGTCTGCCATCTTTATAGGCTACTCTTCAGTTTTATCAAGGGAAAATAAAAATTTTCTAAAAAATTAATAAGTAGGACAAAAATTGCTTAAGTAAATTAGCTGAGATGAGGCTGGAGTGTTTTAGTGATGAGTTTGGAAGGAGACCTGAAGAGGAGGGTAAGACAGAAATTTGAGAAGGCAGAGTGAGTCTTGTCTGGGCTGATGCTGCTCTCAGGAGTGCCAAGACTTTCTTTTCACATATGGGAAGTTTTATAAGGAAACAGACTGAGGCAAAAAGCAGCTCAATTCAAAGATCATCCATCTCTTCTAGTGCTAATAATTTCTTAGCTTTTATCTCTCTGTGAATCTAAAAGCACTTACAGAGGAATTGGTATAAATTTTCCCCATTAGCCTGTCGTCACCTAATAGCTGAACTAGAAATTGAACTTGAGTGCTGGCTTGTCAGTCTGGTGAAACACTGGAGTCGGGGCTGTGCTGAGCTGACTGACAGAGCTGTGGGGATGGTGTTGCTGTCACCTCTGCCTGTTCCTGGGCTCTCAGGCTGTTCCAGACTGCTGTTCCCAGCCCTGATCCTGCTGGCCTGTGGCTCAACATGCTGCCAGGGGGCACAAGGAGGACAGCAGGGCTGGAGCTCTTCCCCCAATTTGCTCATTGATTTTGGTCTGGGCAAAAGAGGGAGCAAGGCAGGTTTTGTGCCTTGGGAAAGCAAGGCAAACAGGGAGGTGGTTGTTTCAGCACTGTTACTGCCTTCCAAAGGCGTCCAGTGAAAAAAATCTAGGTTTTGGGGTGCATTATTATTATTATTATTGCTCTTTTTGGTCTCTTGACTCCATTGTTATGAGATGAATTCCTGTTAGAGGTCCTAAATGTATTTGAGAAGTCTGTGAGGGAACCCCGGTAGTTACTCTGTGTCTGAGGCATAGGCTGGTTGTTTTTGAAGCAATGGAATATGACAGTCAGAAGCCAGTTAAAAACCAGCGATTTCAGTGCAGGAGCTCAAGTTCCACTAGAGCTGTGTGCTCTCCTGGATCCAATTACTCACCTGCAAGTAAATAATTTCTGAGCCCCACAAACAGGTTCTGATATTATCAGAGGATTTAGGCAACGTGAAATCCTCGCAGTGATCACGAAGAAGGAGGTGTTCTGTCTTCACCCAAGCAGCAGATAAAACCTTCCCCTTGGTGTGTGCAGCAACACAAATGTGTGTCATATCTGCTTTCCTTTTATATCTTCTTATTCCAGTTGACAACAAGAGTCAGATGTACCAGATATGCTTAATCTGGAAAAGAGTGTCAGCAGTATCAGTTTCTTCTCTGCTTTTATATTTCCTGCCCTTTTAATACTCAGAGCTGCTGATCTGATTTCTCCTGTCCCTTCTTCTCTGTGTGCTCTTTTTCCTATTTCTGTTTCTCTGACTTTGGGCGACTGGCTGTGTGTAACTGTGTATAAACTTGGTTCTTCCAGGAGCTACAATAATAAATGAAGGCTGGTAGGTGGTATGAAGGTGGAAATAATGTTGCAGGGAACATCATGTCTGTGACTGGAGGGCACTTTGTGAAGGTCTGTGTTTATTTTAGAAGCGTCTTGGTTACTGCTAGCTTGCTTTTGCTTCTTCCACGCTTAAAAAAGCACGCTAAGAATTTTCATGCAGTAAACAGAAAGGTGGCACTTTAATGCTTTAAATAGAGATTGGAAGAGCAACCATTTTTCCACAATGAAAATATTGCATAATGACAATAATGATAATAATATTTTTTCATCAGAAATAACGGTTGAGATCACAATACTTTAATACTTTTGAGAGGAAAAACTTGTAATTTGAAATGTAGAAGGAAAATTTCAAGGCAACTTGAAATGTAGAAGGAAAATTTCAAGGCAACATTTAATGCAAGAGCCTCAATTTCCGGGTTGCTGGTTAGGAGAAGGCTGGTATAACACTGTCTTGTGTCGTCTTGTTTTCACACTGTGCTCTGTTTTTCACTTGGGTTTCATAAACAATATTCATTGTTTGGCTATCCAGCAGATTGTTTGCATTCCTTCTCCCAAGGTGGACAAAATGGATGGACTGTGTCTTGGACCTATGGATTGGAGGGTTGATCACCTTTTTGTCCAATCCATGATTGACTGTAAATATGTACATAAATGTAAGAATAAACAAGGGCAGGGCTTTTGCCCTCTTGCCTGCACTGCTCCATGACCTGTGTTTGGAGTTAGCCTGATTCCTCGTGTCGAGCCCTGCAACAGTCTTGCCCTGGAATTTTTTCTCTGTGTGCTGTTTCAGTTAAATCTCACATGTTTGAGGAGTGGGCTCACTCACAGGTGTCAACCAAAGAGCTTCCTCACCTGTGGCTTTGCAGCAGCTTTGTGAAGGGTGCAGGGACCTTTGCCAGGGTTGGGAAATGGGAATTGCAGTGGGGAGATGCTGGTTGCTGGCCTGACCAGAGTTTCAGTCTCCATGGTGATCTCCTGAGATGTGGCTCGGCAGGCATTTGCACGGGAAGGTCAAAGTGGAGCTGAGAGCAAAGTGAGAGCAAAGCCCTGAGCCTGCAGTGGCAAGGGCTCTGCCAGCCTGGCTCTCTGCTTGGCCATGCTGTCAGGCAGGTCCAGGGCGTCCAGACCCAGGTTCTGCTGCAGAAGGACTCTGGCCAGGAGCAGCAAGCAGATCTTGGTGTCCTTCAGTGGGAGGAACTGATATTTCCTTGTCTCCTGTGCAGATGGGCTGACAGCTGTGTGAGGACACGAGACACAGCCAGAGGTGCCCTCAAGGAGCAGCCCCACAGAAGGTGTGTAGGACCCCATTTCAGCTGTTTGCCTTGGGCAGTGTGGTGGTTTTACTTGGCCCAGTTTTTGCTAGTGGGTAGGGAGGGGCACAAAGATGGCTCCTGTGTGTCCTGTGTGAAGGTTCTGGACGTTTTTCACCCTGTCCAGCAGAGCCACTCTCTGGTGGCTCTGAAGATGATGGACATGCTGCTGGCCAAACCTGGGCCAAGTAGAGATGTTGGTTACGCCTCTGTGAAAACATATTGAAGAAGAAATCGAAACAATGGGTGCACACACTTCTTTTTAGCCAGAGGAGGAGGAGGACGTGAAAATATGTGAGGGGAAAACAACATGGAGACACCAAGGTCAGTGGAGAAGGTGGGGGAGGAGGTGATCCAGGTGCCAGAGCTGAAAACCCTCTGCTGGCCATGGTGAAGGCCATGGGGGGAGCAGGTGGTCCCCCTGCAGCCCATGG
>VZTX01023972.1:315-17417 GCA_013400915.1 Pardalotus punctatus | reverse complement strand
CTCGGGCTGCGGCACAGCGCTGCGCAAGGAGCCCAGCCCCACCACCTCTCCTTCCCTGTCTGTTTATTCTGAAGTGTTTATAGCTAGGTACAGCAACCCTCCTGTTGTGTTGGAGCCATCTGTCTCCCTGCCCTGGGCAACCATAATTTCTGCTCATAAGTCCTGGCCACAGCCCTTAAAATGTGGCTGTTTCATAGAAAGGAAGCAGCCTTGTAGTGCTTTTGGATGGATCTCGCATAGTTATGACACAGCAGCCTTGCAAACATGAGGAAAGATGTCTAAAGTCGTTTTCAAGGGTTGTGGATAAGATAAAATCACAAGACTGATGAAACAGACTCATGAATTGATAAGAAGCAGGTGTCACTGTAGTGCTAGGCACTAACATCTTAGAAAACCCAAAAGGCACTGCAACTGCAAGATAAAGGATGACAAGCAGAGGAAGAAGAATATCTGTTGGACAAGGACAAGGGGTCCTTGTGGTGGAAAGAGAATGAGGAAGACAGACATGTTCCAGCAAGGGACCAGAGTGGGACTCTCCTTCTCTAGCAGGCAAGGAATGCATCAGGCAGGGCCAACATGCCAGCCCCACCTATGCATGGCCTTACAGCCTGTATCAAGGCTGTATTGGTTGCTTCAGCTCCAGTGCACTGTTGGGGAACAGCTGTCAAAAGGTTAAAACCAGACCTAAAAGATGCTGTTGTGTGTCCAACTCCTTTTGGACCAAGGCCTGAAGCTACCTCTTTCACTTGCTGACACACCTGCCAGGATGCAACCTGTTTTAAAAGTTTTAAAAGGGATGTGGCATAACCTGACTCATAGTACACAGGGAAAGAATTCCAAAGTGGGAGTGGTGGGGATTTTCTGCATGTTTTCACATTTGACAGGCAAGAGGCTTCTCTTATATTCAGGGCAGTACGGTAGTAAAACAAGAGTGAAAAAGTTTGTTGCTCCCTCAGGTTGAACTGCAGACTGCAAGAGGCTGCACCATTTAGCTACTGAACAGGCTAAAACCAATATTTTTAAAGGATTTTATGAGGTGGTTAATGGACTGGAACATATTAAGGATATAACACATCAGTGATAGAAATCCCAACCTTCTACAAAAAACCCAAAACAACAAACTGAAAATATGCAGATGGTGTCCAGATAGCTCTGAGTAATAAACTGAAAGTCAGTTAAACTGGACTAGATGGTGACTTCAGCTGCTGTGCAGAATACCACACAATGAGTAAGTGGGTTATCTCTATGATCTCCGTAATGAAACCAAGTCAGAGAAAGGCAAAAAGTCTTCCAAAAGCAGTGATGCTTGCATGAAATACAAGCACTTATACAAAGAAGCAACCAAAATCCCTCGAGATCTATTATTCATTTTGATCCAAGATTGGCACAGACCTGATTTCACTAAAGAAGGAGAATACCCAATTGTGCTGCTAATCCAGTCACCCCTTTTAACAAAGTTTTCACAGAGACAACCCGTAGTAATACAGTCCCAAGGAACATATCCATGTTTCTGAACCTGCTGACACATTGACCTGCTGCAGGCTGAAACTCCTTGATTTGCTCCCTGCAGCTCTCCAGGCTCACTTTTTTGCCTGAGGCCTGCATCACAATGGCACAAAACCTCTGAGAGATACCTGCTTTAAAGACACACTCTTATAAAAATAAAACAACTTGTGGGGATGAGGTCTTTGTAAAACCTTTAGTCTTTTCTTTCTTAGGTGGGGTCAGGGCAGTTTCAGTTTCCTTTGGGAAGGAAACATAATTATAATGTTTGGGTGAGGGAGAAAAGGAGAAGTACTTGTTTGACAATGGCAGGAAGTCAAAGAAACAAAAGTGCCATAAATCTATTTCTGCAAAAGCAATGTTTTTTCTTTTTCTACGTTGTTTTCTGACAGTATGTTTGCTTAGGGATGCTGATTGTCTTGCATTTTTTTGTTTGCATTTTTTTTTACTTAAAAAGAAAATACACACACACAGAGGAAAAAAAGACAAAACAAACAAAAAACCCAACAAAACAACAGATTAAAAAGAAGTAGAAAAAAAATGTTTCAAAGTGGAACAGTATCCATTATGTAGGACTAGACAACTCTGTGGCAAGGACATCACGGAAAATCTTTTTATTTTNAACCAATCCCACCAAGGGGAAAAAAGAAAAAAACAAAACAAAAAAAACCACACCCATCCCCAAAACAAACCAAAAAAAAAGAGCAAACCCAAACAACACCCCACCTTAAGTACTCGGGATTAAATAAACCCTTCTGCAATTTATTTGTCTCCACCCCTCTGCTTTTCTTCTTCTCTGTCTCTCTCCCCGCCCCGCGGCGTGTATCTGTGCGGTCCCCGGAGCACAGCGGGCTGGGGAAGTTCAATCCCAGTTCAGGGGCGGGCAGAGAACATTGTGTACTCGGCACGGCGCTCGGGCGGCTGTGATACACCGTCGGCAGCACGATCCCGCGCTCCTCCGCCCGCCCGCAGCCGGCTCAGCTCCGCGGCTCCACCGCCCTTTTCCCACAGTGCGCTGCGAACGCTGAGATATTCTTCTCCCTCACTTTAAGACAGATGGAGAAGGTCCTTTCCTTCCCAGCTCATCCTCCAACGAGTTAAGTTGCAGAGAAAGCATTCCAAGGAAAGGATCGTGACCCTGAAAATGTGGGAACACATCCCCGCTCCTGGAAACGTATTCGTACTAACTCGTACTCGTTCCTGGAAACCACTCGTACAAGGACTAGAGAAAGTGTTCCTGCTTGTCACCAGCACCTGAACTCCGGGTCTGCAGACTGGCTCCACCACGGGCTTCAGTCCACCACTGACTTCTTCTGGCTGGCCTCAAGGAGAAATGACAACATAAACATGGACCACCTCCTTCACCCACAGGGCTGCAGGCAGCCAAGCCCTGGTATGTCACTCATGAGACAAGGGTCCCTGCATGGGGACAGGTCTCCTCCCAGCAATTAAAAGTGTGGCCTCCTCATCACACCATCTGTGTGCAGGCTAAAGGACCAATAATAGGAACGCATATGAGGTGGCTGCAATGGCAGTAGCAAAGTGTTGACTGCAGGGATGCTCTCAGCTGTGAGGGAATGTTCCCTGATGACCTGTGTATGTAAACTGTCGAGATTCACGCCTTCAGCAGTCACTGGGTCTTGCTACGCTTCAAGTGTAGGAAAGTGAGACTTACAGTGCACTCTCATCATTTAATCTGGCTTTTTTTCCCTGTATTTGAAGAAATGTGGAGAACTGAAAAAGCCACAAGTATTCCATATACATAAGAGCACTGTGGGTTTATTCTTGCATGATAAACTGTAATGAAACCTGGGCATGAAAAAAGTATGACTTCTTACAAACACAAAAAACCAAGCTGACTCAAAGACCAATCAGACTTTTCTGACAGTTTGTTCCTATTGTAAGGTTATGCCAAAAAAATGAAACCAGAGGTCACCAGAGTGAAGGCTGAGAGGGAGGAAAGGCCATGAAGAAGGAATGCTACTTGTCCCTAACAATACAGACTAAATATGCCCAATAGGGAAGGCAGGCAGGAATCACAAGGCTGTGGAGGGATGCAGCTCAGGCCACTGTGCCATGTGGATTACCATAAGGAACAGGCTCAGGTTCTGGTACTGAGCTGCAGGCTGACAGCTCTAGACACAGGGACACTTCCCACAGTGTGTGTTGAAAAGTTTGTGGTACTAACTGTCTTCTCACTCTGACAATGCCTGCATGTAGGGAGTTTCCTTGTTGGCTGGTAAATGGAGCATGCTGGAGACAAAGTTATCTCCAGCTTTGCCTTCAACTTACCAGATCCATCAGCAGGTTAAAAAACTAACAAACATTACTCATTCCTAGTATTGCCTTCTCTAACAAAAATACATCTCTGGCCTTAACACATTATTTCTTCATTCCTCTCCTCCAGGACTGAAGTTCTGGCTCATTGGTGCATGGGTTTCAAAAAGAATGGAGAGAAACTTTGAAATTAATAATGAAATTTACAACCAAAAGAAAATATACAAAGTCTAACTGCATAGCATTCGTTTTCGCATTGAGCAAACAGGTCTTGGCCATTGTTAAATTTTTTTTTGTACATGTATTATTTTTATATTATGATATTTTTATATCTGCAGAGCTGAAAACTGCAAATGACTGGCTTCCTACAGAGTTAGTTGGGTCATTACTATTTTCTACAAAACCATGCAGAATTTTGCATAACTTCCAGTACAAGTTCCTTCCATTTTTTCCCTATTTGTTCCATGTTTCATCTGATGCCATCATTTATTCTGAACTGGTACCCTTTTCCCCCATCTCTGACTGTCATGTCTCCACCAATTTCTGCAAATATACAAAAATACTTTGATCATTTTAAGATGGAAAAATATTCCTCCTCAACTCATCCATGCTTCCCCCTTTAACTGAACAGATTAAAGTCAGAATCCGATTATTCATAATTAATCTCTGGGCATAAAAATGTTTTTATTTCAGCTTCAAAGGAATGATTTCACAAGATTTTTTTCTGTGTCTTTTATTTTTCATAGCTAATATGCTGTCCCAATTCTACAGAGAGTGGTGAAATGCAAGGAGGTTTTTCTAAGTTTTTATATATTGACAAGAAAATTGCAGTAAACACAAAAGACAATTGTTGCTTTCACATAAGATAAATTCAGAGATCAATAGTTACCATACTGTAGCAAACCTACATCATCATGTATGTATGCACACACAACATGCACATATTTTCCATTAACCTGAACAGTGGCTGGAATAGCTTCTGCAGTGCTGTTAACAGGAAAGACATTTATGGCCTACAGAAGATCAAAAAGGTCTCGTTATTCACACCCATTTTTCAGCCAGAAGTATAACTATCTAAAACTCAACTGGAAGCAGCTTTTACCTCCCAGGGAGGATTTCATGGGTCTTTGGAGTCTTTGCATTTCATGACTTTAATTTCCTAATTCTTGCCTTTAGTTTCAATAGCTTCTAAAACACTTGATATGTTACATACTCTACTGTCATTTCGTTGCCTGAGAGGAGGCTGTAGCAAGGTGGATGTCAGTCTGTTCTCCCAGTTAAAAAGTGACAGGATAGGAGGAAATGGCCTCAAGCTGTGCCAGGTGAGGTTTAGATTGGATAGTAGGAAAAATTTTTTTCACTGAGAGGGTGGTCAGGAATTGGAACAGGCTGCCCAGGGAAGTGGTTGAGTGACCATCCTTGGAGGTATTTAGAAGATGTGTGGATGCAGCAATTTAGGATAGGATTTAGTGGTAAACAGGATGGTGCTGAGTTAAGTTGGACCTGATGGTCTGTGGGGAGGTGATGGTATCAACACAAAGTAAATGAAAGGGGGTGTAAGAGGCTGGACCACAGAGAATGCTAAAAGTAAAGCAAGGATGCTCAAATTTATGTGGCTTAAATCAGCAAATTGGTCAAGAAATTTGAGGAATGAACTGAATTGTTCAGAAGTATGATTGCACTATCATGCATTAAGTAAACTGGGGATGGAGACAAAGGGTGAGGAAAAGGAAAAATATATGGTGGTCACCCACAAAGCAACATTACAAGTTGTGACAAAGCATTAACAATAAAAGCAGATGTTGAGACAGGAATGCCCATTCCTTTCTTCTAGGAGGTTAGGCAAAACATTTCGATTGTCTTTCATGCTACAAAATAGAATGGGAAGAATACCTTCTCAAATCATTTAAACTTACATGTGACATTTCCAGTCTTCCATTCATAACATATTTTTAAAAGAGTTTGCTTTCCTCATGGTGGGGTATGTTCCTCCATTTTTCTTGTGCTCATGGCTGAGCTCCCAGACTTCTTTTGGCAGTCTGTTACTACAGAGACAGAGTAAGAAACGTATACATCTATCATATCACAGTGCTAGAGAACACCTTGTGGTAACAGCAAAACAAAGGAAAGATGGAGCTGTTGCTCTCCACAACTGATATATATATATATATTTTTATATATATATTTATATATGTATATATATGTGTTTATAGCAGGTACTCCAAAACAAGAACATCTTCTATCAATCTGAATTTTCCAATGGGACTAGATGCAGCCACAGTGGTGAAGTGGAAGGCTGTGCAATGGTACAGCCTTTAAAGATGGATATCAGTCAGTCAAAATGGTGGGAAGGAATGTAGAGATATACAAGTACTGTCTGATAGCACAAGAACATGTACTATACTACCAGTGCTAATAAAGAGGTAGAGTTCGGTTTACAGTTGCCTTAAAACCATAGCTTGGCTGATTATTTATCTCATGACATCTGTGCTAAACTATAAGGTCTTAAGAAGCAGTTGGCTGTGATCCTGTAGCTCTATCAGTAAATCTGCCCTCTCATCCACTGTTCAGGGTTTTTTTCTGTTATGAACTAATGTCCTCTCGGGACAACTACTTCTTTGCCTCTGGTTTTCACTCTCTAAGGACACTCACCTTCCTCTTGGAATATGAATGCTGAGGAAGTTTATGTAAGTTATTAAGATTGTAATGTTCTTTACTTCAATGATTGTGCTGCAGACAGGAAACAAATATCTCACAGACACCCACACTGGCGTCTGTAAGCGTATCCAAATACTAATCCATTCTGACACTGTCAAGGGCAACAACCTATCACAAGAGTGAGACTACTACTTCTCAACAAACCTGCAGCTCTTGATGGTATTGAGTGGCAAAGGAAAGTTTGTCTGGATTTCTCTGTGAATGGTTAAACAGTCTCAATTGATCCATACTTTTGCACTAAATCAGAATGGGCTTAGCAGGTTTTACTCTCACAGAACCATAAAGTAAAACGTCTAAATATGAGAGCAAGGGGAAATAAAATGTCCATCTCAGTGTCAATTCATATTTAGCTGTCCATATAAAATTATATTCACTGCAACTTGCACAATTTGTAAGAAATTACAAATAGGCCAATTATCCCAAAGGTTCACAATATATATTACAATGCATGCTCAGAGACATATTTCAGTTTCCCTTCTCCTCTAAGTTTATTTATTTTTGTGCACCATGAGATACCATGGCCTAGTAAATACTCTTGCTCAGCAATTGCCTTGATCCTTAAAAGCTGTAAGAGTTTGTTCATCCAAATGCTAAAAGCTTACATTTGTTCTCTTCTGTTTTAGAGAGATTCATTCTTAGCATATTCATTCTTAGCCTCAGGAATAAAAATGAGCATATGAATGCTGTCACAACAACTGTAAACTATCTTTGCTATGTAGTACCTTGCAATTAAGTTTTGGGGTTGTTTTCTGGGTTTTTTGGGTTTGTTTTTTTTTTGGGGGGGGGGTTGGTTGGTTGGTTGGTTGGTTTGTGTTGTTGTTTGTTTTATTGGTTGGTTTGGTTTGGTTTTGGGTTTTTCTGTTCAGTTGGTTTCTCTCTCTTACATTTCCACAACATGTATGTCAGACACAGCATTTCCAGCATAACTAAAAACAAAACTGCTTAAGAATATACGAAATTTTTAAGGACTCTGTTACATATTAAAAGCAAACTCCACAAACATATGTTTATGTAAGAAGTTTATATGTTTTACAGATACAGTATTTATATAGAACAGCTCAAACATTTGGTGGGTTAGGTCTTGGGTCACAGCCATTTTATCTCACTTATTTACATTACAATCAAGCCTGTTTGTTAATCAGCCTGCATCCACACCTAAGTGTGTATGAAACAAAGTACTAATTAGGTTTTACTTTCTTTTTGAAGTATAAATCCTTTGCTATAGAGGAGCAATACATTTAAACAGTTGCAACACTTACTTGTTTCACAGCTACCAATGGCAGTTTACAGTTACAGCTGCCTGCATAAAGCTTCATGCTTATCAAACATCCCAGTCTTCTCCAGCAGGAAGGAAGATGCGTTGTTGGTTTCAGTATCTCATCAAGAGCTTTATTAGTAGATTGCTGGCTTAGAAAGGAATGGATAGTGGAATTAAGAGGGTTGGATGTACACACACCAGGCACAGAAAATAGAGTGGTGGAGGGAAGCATAAGAAGTTTGGGAGTTAAAAATACCAAAGGCAGCCCTGCAGTGCTGCAGAACCATCTCTATGCACAAATCAGGAAAAAGAAGTGTTAAAACTACTTAAGCATCAAAAGCAAAGAGATGTTTTTAATAAAAAGCAGCAATGCCTGTTTGATGATATCTCATCAGCTAAGTCATGATGGCTCTGGCTAGTGGCTAGACAAATGAATCCTAGAGAAAAAGGAGATAGTTAAAAAAATCATTTCAATAATTGGAAAGGTAGCATTGTTCCCCATTGATCAGAATGAAATTAGAATTAGAATTAGAAATTAGAGAGAATTAGAAATTACAGAGTTAGGAAATGCTGTTCAGCTGTCAGTGCAGAGTAACTCAAATCCATATGAGGTAGCTAGAAAACTGCCATTGGAAAGATTGGAAGCTAAAATCTCCTGGTCAAATTCCAACATAAATACTTACACTCTGGCTATATTTCTGAGCTAAATTAAAAGCATTCCTCAGTTCTTCCTCTACATTTTTACACTGTTTGAGAACTGACTTCATTCCTGTGAACAAGTAGCTCCTTTCAGCACAAGATGAAATGTCAATTCCCATGCCTTCTCTTCAAGTCTTCAGAGATTCCTCAGGAAGGCACCGAATGAATATCATGATCTCTGCTAACCCTCCGTTTACCTGAACTGCCTCTCAGAGACCCAAGGGATGCTGGTCTGTAAGGATCTTTATTTTCCAAATGCAAATTGTAAATATATTTGGGTCAGAGATACAACACACATTTGCAGGATTTTTTTATACTATCTGTAAAATAAAAGTTGGCAATGCATACTCATGCCCTATTCCTAATGATTTCTCATAGTTCTTTCCTTTATTGCATTTTGTTAAAAAATAAAAAATGACTGCATGAAACAGCAGAAGACAAATTCTGTCAAATAATTTGATAAATAATCCATTTACCAGGTACAATATTGTGGAAGTAACAGAGTCCATCTGGAGGTTTATTTCACTTTCAAAGACCATCTCTAGAGCAAGTAATGCTTTAGAAACTGAAGAACTTTCTGACTGCTGGCATTCTGAGATTCTGCATCTTTTCAAGAAGGAAAAAAAGGGTAACTAATAATAAATTGTCATATTAAATTTTAAGGTTTCATTAATTGTTTCTTTTGATAGGTCAGTTAGCAATATTCACTGAAACAAAATGTTGTTTAAAAATACATTGATTTATGGTCATTATGTATCTATCCAACCCCTTTCAAAAAGTGTAAGGTTTCATCTTTCTTATTGATAGCAAGAACTATTCCCTAGTGAGTAACTGAACACCTCAAGGGATTAATTTAGAGAATCAGAACCTCTTATATTTGTCCTGGAAGAATTTTTCACTATATGCTGTTTGTGAAGAACAACACCACCAAATTCAAGAGCAATAGTTATCGTTTGTATCACCTAAAAATAAATTGTGTTCCATACTTGTTGTGCAACACTGAAAAAAATGATGTTTATTCTTAGTACTGCATTTGTGCATAAGTACAAATCATTCTGAACATCAGTGACAACATCAGCAACACATACTACTTAATAGGAAAAACAACTAAAATTCATGGAAAGATATCAAGTAATCAACAGACATTGTGACTACAGTAAAGCTGCTCAGGGATGTATACACCAGCTTTTAAGAGAATTCTTGAATGAACTGCTCCCAAAGGGGAGACATTAACCGCTGCTAAGGCCATGCATTCCTGCATGCTGGAAGAAGCTGGAGAGCACTGCATGTGTAATTTAGATACCATAATCCACTACCGTAATCCAGATAAGGCAGGTAGTGTTTGTGAATGTTCCAGTATTCATCACTCATTTGAAGAGTATTGTCTTGAACTGGTAGGATGTTTTATGAGTGCTTCCACGCCTTTTGCATTCTTGGGGGACAGACTATTCCACAATGAAATAATGTTATCTATGAAAAGCGGCAATCACTTTGGAGCCATTTGACTGAGAACAAAAATTACAATGTCAACTAAAAGTTGGGGAGTTTAGACCAACTTCATGAGTACAGTGGATTGCAATCCCAAAAAGCCCAAGATGTGAATCTCAAAAGAGTAAGAACTACAAGGTGAAGATAGCATATGATCTTCTATACACAAACATCTCAATGGCATCTGTGAGCATTTGCAGGGTCTCTGACAACTGATTAGAACAATGCATGCAATTTGCATCTGTTGTAAAGAATAAACTCTTTCTGTATTCACTCCAATATCAATATCTATTCCATAAAGCATGTTTATTTTATAAGCTAAGAGGGGAAGAAGATAATTAGGGAAATTCCTACTCCTACCTTCAGCAACCCAAGAAGCAGATAAAATCAGCTCACAGATTGTGTCTTTATTGGCACCTGCTGAGTAATATTGTTCTCTGTGGACCTTCTCTGGTACAATAGACTGAAAGTCAGCAAATGCTTATATGTAAAATAGGAAGAAAACTATTTGTGTTGACGTTGAAATAGACTTCTCAAAGTTGTATGTACATGTAAGTACATGTAAATACACCTAAGTGCACATTTAAACACTTTTCCTGACTTTCATAGTCAGAGGAAGCCTCCTGGGAGGAAATATGTATTAATTTCTGCAGAAATACTAAAACTTCTTTTGCTGTCATTCAATATCAGTCAATGCTGCTTTAGGAAAAATAGAATAGCAAACATTTACGTAGTGAAATAAATGCTCAAATTCTCAAAACATCTGGTGCTGTAAATATCAACAGGTAAATTGCATTTCCATTCATAATCTCACACAAAATAGGGCATTATGGATAATAAGGGGGACAGCATAGTCATTTAATGTTTTCTCTATGGGCAGCTGTTTGCTGAAATCGACCTTTATTGTTTGATCTTATATTGAATTCTAAGCAGGACAAATTATGTATCTGAACAGCTCTTGGCAGATTCACCATCATGGGCAATAAACCCCCTAGAGGTGTAGATACTAGGTAGGGCTAAACAACCACTGCACACCGTGAAGTACTACTTATTGTATGCAGATAATTACTTTACCAGCAAACTAGGTAATTTACTGAATATTTATACAGGACTTCATGTGCAATACTAGCAGCAAGCAAATGCTAGTTTTATTGCAACCAGTGGAAGCACACTTAAGTGTCTTTGGACTTTAGGATGCTAAATCCGAACTATATAGGCAAAAATATTTGTTTGCATTACAGGTCATTAGAAAACATTTTATATTTTCAGTTCTGCTTCTGGCTGGTGTGACTTGCCCAGAAACAAGCAACATGTAACTGGACTTCTGATTCCCATGCATTTGTAAGGGGAGGTTCTCAGCCAGAATAAAAGAAAAAAAGTAGAATTTTCCAGGTTCTGCCACATTAAGTGAAGGGACGTTCATGGCAGTAGAAAAAATTAAGACAGACTAAATAATAGACTTATTTTGTCTCTCTTCTCAACTCCTTCACAGAATAAGAATGGACATTTCATACTAGCTTTGTATTTCTAACAGCATTAGTTGCTCCTTGAAGAGTTTTAGTGAGACAAAACTAACTTTTCCTAAGAGAAAGTTGGTGTAGAAAACTAGACATGATACTAGAAGGACTGCCTGATTTATCCTGCAGAGCTCCTTTGTATCTGTCTCTAGCTGTTGAGTTGCTTCACTCAAAAACTAAAACTCTGCAGCTGTTACACAGAGTTATTTGGTTTTGAATGTCAGCAGCATTATTTGTATAGTATAATGCCACCATGAACTCAGTGTTTTCATCAATTCTATCTTTAAAAGATTTGTTCTCTGCATATCTTAAAGTAAATAAATTGGCTTACAGTCAGCTAGACCTACCCAGCCAAGGCCTGGCTACTCATCTGAGCAACAAAGTTTACCTGAAATACTGAACAACACATTGCTAATCTCAAATTCCAACATTCTGACCTTCTCACAGAGCTCTGAACCCAGAGCAAGATGTGCCATTTGTCTGATTCAGTGCTGAACTTGTAACACTAAAAAAGTTAGCATTCAGCTAAATGCTATGAGTACCAATTACTGTTCTTCCTTTAGGTCTCATACAAATGAAATATATATAAATATTAGCACAGATATATAAATAGGTGCATTAAAAAGAAGGGACCTTTAAAAAGGAGGAACCATTAAAAAGAAGGAACATGTTCATAAGGGAATCATGTCCTTTCACAGGTCATGCAGTGGAAATCAAATGTCTTTTATGTCATCTGGTTGCCCAAGTCCTTGAACATGTAATTCAATTCAGCTGACACCTTGGTTAACATTTGTTTCATCCCCTGTACATTTTTTTTTTCCTCTGTGTACAGAACCAGGCAAGTCTGCATGGTGATCCACCATGAGAAAGTCATACGCACAAAAAACACATTTGAACCTGAAGCCTGCATTACATGTATGATGGCAGTGACCATCCACTATTACAGGCACTAGTGTTTGGGAAGAGTAGGCAGAAATTGTTTGGCGGCTTTAGGAAGAGAAAGGGAGAGGAAAAGGGGAAGGGGACAGAAAAGGAGAAAGGAGAAAGGAGAAAGGGGAAAGGGAAAGGGAAAGGGAAAGGGAAAGGGAAAGGGAACTCTGCTGCAAACAGCAATGCAACTGCAGTGACAAGCATCTCAATTCTTTTGCATTGACAGGAACCTGCTCTGCCAATTACTGAGGCAACAGCAAGGCATCTCATGCTATGTGTGCAACAATATTTATGCACTTCTCCTGGACCTGTAGCAGGGCAGAGCTCTGAAGTGCACTTGAGGTTCCATACTCAGTGGAAGAGAAGGGCTTGGCAGCTAAGGCTATGCTGCACAACCACACCCCAGCACTGCCTGTGCTCCAAATGAGGGCCTGTGCAAGCACAGTCAGCACAGGGAGCAAAACCCAATATCCTCTTCACACCAGCAGTACTGATTGGCTTTAATTTAGCACTGTGCTAACTACCCACACTGGAGTTCACTTCTTATCAACTATCTTGGAAGCCAGAGCAGAGCCTGGTTTTGTCTGCCTTACAACAGCCTTGGACGGGCTTTCAGAGCAGGCATACCAAGTAGCAGGACATTTTGAGCAGCCAAGAAAATACTAGGCTATATAATACTATAAAATACACAATTACCTTTAGCCACACTCCTCGCTGGAAATTAGGAGACTTACTCAGTCAAGCCAGTGAATGGCTTCCCCCAGCTCCCACTCTGCAGCCTGGATTTCAGCCCTGCTGTGTTCTGAAGATGTGGCTCTTCCTAGAAGATAAGTCTTTAGAGGAAACTGGAATTTCCTTTCTTGAGAAGATTGACACACACAGCTCTTGACCTGAAACCATGGATTCAGCCTGGTGGGCTATTCTGAAGATGTTATCCACCCTTCTTTTTAAAACCATTATCTTCGAATGAGAGAATGAACCTCTTTCTTAGGATGCTAGGGTGGAACAAGGTGAGTTTTGAACCCCAGGCTCCACTCTAAGGGCTCCTAAGTGTTTTGCAATCAAACATAAAGATATCACAAGGCCTCTGAGCTGCTTTGAAGCTTGTTTAAAGCAGGTTCTTAAACTCTTCCCTAGGCTACTGCTACAGACAGCACAATGAGCCTGACAGGTTTGCTACAGCTGCCTTGATGTTCTTAGCAGGGGCTGATATATGGGCAAACTTGCAAACCAAATGCCTATTGATAGGAAGACCTAACTGTCCAAGGGAGCACACAGGAGCTCAGAGAAATTTAAGACAGGTTAGGAGTTTATGCTCTTTTAGCATTAAGAATCAGCTATGGAGCAGGTATTTTCAATTTTGAATTTGAATAGTGGTTATGTGCCCATATGGTGTTCTGGGTATCTAAAACATCCTCTGTCTCTCTCACAAAACAGCCAAAATCAAGTTAAGTAAAGCTCCTTTGCCACAGACTTTAGCTTAAGCTGATTTCATTGCAAGGCTGACTAGAGGAGATTTTACCTAAACCCAATACAGGATAAAAATTGAGCACAGAAACAAGAATAGCAGTGAAAATCAGTGGTTGATTTTTACACAGAAGAGCATTTTGTAAGTATGAGCAAACAATTCAGCCTAGAGTTATAATAGCATTTTTTCATATTGTGAGGTGAATGTAACAGTTAACAAAATGCTAAAGAGCAAGTTAACATTCTTAACTGATTCTTAAACAAAACTTGTGCTGATGCAAACAAACCTCAAAACACGATCTAAGTACAGCTGTCAAAGATAAAACTTTCTTTAACAGGGATACCTTCTTTTAGAAAATATAATGGGAATAGGAAGATGGGTTTAAGGCCAGAGATATATTTCTAGTCTCTCTATTGTCCCTAGAGATGATTTATGATAATGTGGGGCACATTTGAAAGCACAGGCATACTAAAGCACCATACAATTCATGTTGTACTACACATGCAAAGGCCATGTAGTAAGTAAATCCTAAAAGCTGAAATAGCACTAGGGGCATGAGCTGTGCAATCCACAAGACCCATTCACCAGTACCAGTAAGCTTGGAAGAATTAATACGAGGACATTACTCAACATTACCCAAAATTATGAAAGGAAATTAATATGTCGTCTTGGTTTAAGACAGTTGAGGGGGTAATTTTTGAGTTACCTCCCCTTAGTAAAAATGAGTTACCTCCCCTTAGTTTTAACCAATCCCTTTCAACCAATGAGGAGAAACAAATACGAGTAGATATAAGTGAAAAAATAACTGTTTACTAACAAGCAAAAGGAGGCAGCTGCAGTGACCATGCGGAAAGTGGCTGCTCTGCTTCTCCCAGCATGGCACTGTGGCTGCAGACAGGTGTTGCAAAATTCCCTCTTGAAACAGTTTTTGAATGTGAAATGCAGCTTCTAGAGTTGGTACTGTTGAGAGTAGAGGCAAGAAAAAGCCAAGAGGCAAAGGGAGGGGCAGGAGAGAGCCTCTGCCTCATTGCCTTGACTTCTAAAGAGTACACAGTACCCCCAGCCCCTACCCCGTCCTTCTGTTTTGTGGCCACAGGGTCTGAAAGGGACAGTAACAATTGTGGGCACAGACAGATATGGAATACAGCAACATTTTGTTATTATGCAGGGCATATGTTTGAACACTTCATTTTTTCTGTCACATATTCCCAAATATTGACTCTGAACCTGCATTGACTGGACCTATCCAGCTAAGAGATCACAGAACCACAGACTGGCTGCATTTGGAAAGGACATTTGGAGTGGAGGTCGTGTAGTCCAACCCCCTGTTCTGGCAGGACCACCTACAGCCTGCTGCCCAGGGCTGTGTTCAAGCTGCCTTTGATGAATGGAGTCTTCAGAGCCTCCCTGTGCAACCAATGCCATTGCTCCGTCACCCTTACTGTGCAAAAGTGCCTTCTGATGTTCAGAAAGGCAAACTGCCGGTGTCTACTTGGTAGACACTTGTTGTCTACTGGGACCCTCAGCTTCTTATTGCAAAGCTGCTTCCCAGACACCTCGGAAAGAATTTCTACAGATAAAGAATCAAATTTCTTAATGAAAACTCTCACAAGTGAGCTGTATAACACCACCAGCAGTGGCAATTGCCACCTTATTGTAAATTTAGTTGCCAGTCCTCTTGAGTTACAGCATCCAGCATGCCTTCCCAGCGCTATGGTTGAGAAAGCTCCAAAGCCAGTCTGTGCTAATGCTTCAGGATTCCCACTACTGGAGGATTTGCAGTACTAGCAACATAATGGTGCAAGACTGATTGCCAAAGATCCTCACTTCCTCAGGAGAATCGTCCAGGGAGAAAAATACAGGCATCTTCAATTTCAACTAGCAGCTCAGGAAAGTCTAATGTAAAGTCAGACAACACCCACCACCTCTCCCTGCCCTCTGCCTGCACCGCCCCCCCCCCCTTATCTTTTGTTTCTGATGAAAAACAGCAATAAAGGAGATGGAAATGGGATAAATAAATTAAATACTGTATTGTAAACATTCCTAAAAATTGAATTTGATTTTCAGGATTCGCAACACAAGCATTCCCTGAGTTGTTTCCCTGCCTCTCACCCTCCCTAAAGCTGTTTTGTTAAGAACTGTTGTGCAGAAAATCTTGGATGATTAAGTTAAAGGAGAATAAACTGCTATCTTGGCTTTGCAGAGAATACTCAGAGGCCAGGAGACACGGTAATGTGAGGGGTGTTGGTGCTGTGGTAGAAGGGCGCTGCAGCTTTACTGCAGCAGGAAGGTGACACTTCATCTCTTGGCAGCGTCTCAAGTTTCGGCTGTGGGTTAATGTGGCACGGTCTCTATTTTTTTCTGGGTTAATGTGACATCTCAATTTTGACAATGGGTTGGTGAGGAGTTAATGTGGCATCCTCTCAGTTTTAAGGCCTTTCTGTGATGAGTTAACTCGGCTCAATTTAACCCATTCTGGTGTCTCTGCAGAGAAACGCCACCTTTCTCAAAAATAAATCCACAGCACGCAGCAAAGGAAGCTGCAAGCCCACAGAAGTCCACGGACCTTTGGAAGTGGATAAAGGGGGATGCTGAGTGATGACGGGGGTACACCGGCGGGCGGGCAGCGGGAGCAGGGTCAGCGCCGGTGCCGCCCGTAGGGGTACGGTGCGGGAGGCGGGCATGGAGGAGGTGGGAGCGGCAGGGAGGGAGGGAGGGATTAAGATGGAAGCGGTGGAGGGCATCTGAGGTGAGGCGAGGCGGAGCCAGTGGCGGGGACGCCCTTCCCGGGGAGAAGGAGAAGGAGGAGGATGGGCTGTGGCTGGAGTTGGGGGGTAGGTGCCAGGACAGGGGTATCTCTGCCGCACACGTACTGGCGCGGGCGCGGCGCTATTAATAAACCGCAGGTGGCTGTGATTCCGCCCCCCAGCTCCCAGGAGAAGTGTGTGCCCGCGGACTGCCGGTCCCGGCGCTCCCGGTGCGCCGCCGGATCCCCGAAAGCCCAGCCCGCCTGCCGTCCGAGGATTCGTTCTGATGCCTCCCTCCAAGACAAACAAACAAATGAAAACCATAAAAAATTAAATTTAACATACATTTTGCATGTTTATTATTTAAACACGCATATATTGTATTGATTATATATGAATATGATGTAGGCATGCATGCATACATGTAATAATATATATAATATATAATAGGTATACATTTGTTAGATATTAAAAATAAAACAAAAATATAGGTATTT
>VZTX01023965.1:185-10585 GCA_013400915.1 Pardalotus punctatus | reverse complement strand
CCTCCTCCTCCTCCTCCTCTCCTACTTCTCCTCCTCCCGCGGGCACAGCCCTGTCTAATCCCACGGGTGTCAAATCCACGCTGCGGCTTTGGCCGTGGTGGGGCCCGAGCGGATCCGATGGGGAGGACGAGAGAGGAAGGCGCGGGATGCTCCGGCGGGGGCACCCGACCGAGCCCCCCCTCCCGCACACCGCAGCCATGGCAACGGCGATGGGCTGTCCCAGCCCGGCCGCAGCGCAGTGAAGGCGAGAGGGACGCAGGGAGGGAAGGAGCCGCCGGGCGATTCCTGAGGGGCTGGCACACACACAGCCGCTGGAAGCGACCGGAGCCAATCCCCCGGCTCCCTTTGTGATGCTTCCTGACACAGATTCCCTCTCCATGGCTGACTTTGCAAGTTTCCCCATCCTCTTCCCCTCCTCGCGCGGTTCCTTTTCATGCGACTAAATTATACACGAGAGGAGGGACATGCTGGAAATTCTAGTGACAAAATAGAAATGAGCAGATTTGCGCAGGCGGCTGCAGCCCGGCCGCCTCCGGGACTCCTGCGAGCCAAGAGGGACCGGACCTAGTCCCAGGGCAGCAGCATTAAAGACCGTGAATTTTAAAACCACCAAGGAAAAGGCTTTTCCTGCGGCAGCAGAGAAGTGCGGGCGTGTGGAGCAGGATCGCGGCCCCTCCGAGCACAGCGGCTGCTGTCCCAGCACATAGCACCCTCGGGGACAGCAGGCGACGCATTCACTTCCCCGGAGAAATGTCTTGTTTGGGAGCCAGTAAAAAATATGCAAATCTGGGAAGGCTGGGCCTCAGCCTCTGAGCAGCCTTTCTCTCCTTCCTCCCCATCCCAGAGCTCCGCGGGGCGAGCTGAGCCCTGGGCAGCCGAGGGAAGGGAAAGGCAGAGCCGGGGGAGCGTGGGGGCGGCAGGCGAGGCAGTAGGATGAAATTTGGTGTGTCACGGAGCAGGACGGGGAGATGTGCGCGGGATAGCGGCTCCCCCAGACCGCGGGCATGCGGAGAAGGCTCCTGCTCCCGCAAGCCGGGGTGGGTGGAGCATGCTGTCACTTTTTGGTGCTGGGCAAGCCCGGCATCGCTGTCGCAGGATTGCTGCCTGTGCAATGAGTCAGGAGCAGCGCTGCCACGTTTTCCTCCTACGGGCAGCGTCCCGTGGCGGGTCGGTCGTGCTCCGCACCGGGACGCGCCCGCACACGCGGTGCTCCTTCAGCTCCGACGCCACGTGGGTGGGTGAATCTCCGGCAGCGACTCTCCGGGGAAACCCCTCTGTTGCGAAGGATAAGGACACCGACCTGCAGCTCGGACGAGATGTGGAGCGCCTGGCTCAGGCAGTGATCCCACGGGACACGGGCATATTCCTGTGCCTGCGTCCCACCTCCTCTGCCAGACAATGAAACACTGCCCTCCTTCCCAAGTCGCAGCAGAACAAATAAAGCAAGCGCCATATGGTGCCAAGACACGTTGGAAATGGGGCCAAGCCCAGGAGGTAGGGGAGGTGGCAAGCCTCCATCCCCACACCAGTCCCCATCGCCAGCTCCAAGCCAGGGCTGTCCTTGGGGGAGCCCTGTACCCGCTCCTCCTCCTTCCCCCCGCAGCCATTGCCCCGCTGCCAGGCACAGCTCCACATTTCAGCCGTGGTTTTGCCTGCAGTCCTGGGGGAGCACAGAAACCAAAGCTGTCCCCGATAGCACTTTTTCCTCTAAGGGCTGGCCCAAGGACATGGGTGTCACCGCTGGACTGACTGGGATGTTGTCAGGAGATAATGCCCTGCACCCTGCCACGGGACAGGGCACCCTGCTACCTCTCCCCCAGAATTCCAAACAGGAGTGGGCACCACAGACACCTCGTCCCCTAAAGCCCCATGCAGCCCAAGGGCTGAAGGAGAAGCCTCCCAGCTGCTCCAGGCCACCACAGATACAGGACCCCACTACAGGAAGAAAGTGGCACCATCTTTCTGCCTGTCACAGCAATCCTCCTGTCTGGATCTTCCCACAGCCCTGCAGCTCCCGGATACCCTGTGTGTTTCAGGTGAGTCACTTCCAAGCACAGGCACCCAGCAGTGAGGTACCTCCCAGGGAAGGTGGGCACCCTATGGCAAGGCTTTCAGAGGTGCTGAGTGCTCGCAATCCCCTGCAGCCTCCTCTGTGGAGCAGAGCACATCCCTCCAAGAACCCAGCCTGCCCTGGCTGCTCAAGGCCCTACTCAGGACAGCAGATCCCAGAGCTTCCTTCGGGGTAGGATATGATGAGCTCCTGGGGGAAGATGGGAATTCCAGGAACCTCTCACATTCTAACAGACCTTCTGCATGTGTGGCAAGCAGATGCCAGCCTCGTCTGTGCCTGGGAGCCATGTCACAGAGCTCATGTGGCACCTACCCACCCGCCACCCTCACTCACCCCATTCTCTGTGCAAGGGCCTCCAGAAGGGAAGCACCTGGTTCTGTCACACAGGTTGAATCAAAGTGAGGATCTCTTGGAGGTTTTGTAGCCACAGAGCTCAACTCTGTCACTGCAAATGTGAGCAGATCATTTGCACCTGAGTCACAGAGATGAGAATCAAGTAAGTTGTGCAAGCAAAGGACTTTGTTGAATCATACACAAAAATGTTGGGACGATAAGGATCAGACAGGACCCAGGAGTAGCCCACAGATCTCTCCATCTCTGTGCCATTCTCCTTCCTACTTTAAAGAGGCAGCACTGCCTGATGGAGTGTCCCATGACCTGCTTCTGCCTACCTATCTATGCTCCCATGAGCTGGCTCCATCTTCCCTACCCTACCGTACCTCTGGAGCCTCTGGGAGTGCTCCACACCAATGAATGCTTGACAGCTGCTCTGCAGAACCAAAGCACTGTGTGAAAATAGTATTATTTATTGACAATGTTACAGGTAATGAGAAAAGCAAGAGGCAGCCTTGTCCTGCACAGCCTACCTGGATCCCTGTGGAGCAAATGCGGACGTGGCAGAAGGTCCCAGCTGTGGTGCCATTTGCTGACCAGTGGCTGTGGAGGTCTGCCCTCATCTGGTCCCAGCTCCACTTGGGCTTCCTACCCACCACGTGTTGATAAACAGAAAAAAATGTACAATGGCTGCATTGAAGTTCCCAGTTAAACAGAACAGCAGTGGCTGCTCAGAAGTGGAACTTCTGTGTTATCTTTTGCTCTGTTAATTCAGAGGTGGGACTTGCTGAAGCAGGGACAATCCACAGAGGAAGATCTCAATTTTTGAACACCCTTGGGGTGAGATCTTGGGCAGGGTTAAATGCCAGCAGGCAAAAGAAGAGCAGCAACCCCAGGAACAAAGGGGATATGGATATTTTGGGGCAGGCTGACTCCTAGGAGCAGGGAAAGGAGTTACTGGGAGGTGTGGGGTTAGGGCATGCCATGTTCCAGCACATGCAGCTGCAAGGCGAGGCTGGGGATCCCAGGTGGGTCACCAGGTACTGACTGGCAATGGGCTCCACCAGAGGCCAGGGATCCTGTCTGGATCACCAGGCAGCAACTGGCAGCAGGCTCTGCTGGAGGCTGGCACTGCAGCCATGCACACAGGACAGCGCCCGAGTTCTGCAGGGTGAACAGTGGGCACAGATGAACCCAGCAAGTCACCAGGCAGCAACAGCACAGGCAGGGAGAGCAGGAAGGAAGCCCAGGCAGGGAGCACAAGCAGGGGAACACAGGCAGGGTGTGCAGGCAGGGAGCACAGGCAACAGTGCCGGCAGCAGCATCAGCCTACCTAGGGGAGGACCAGGGAAAGCCTTTGGGCCCGTGCTGTGACCCAGGACCTTGCTGCTTCCCAAGCGCCTGATGATGTGACGGTCCCAGGGCTCTGCAGCCTGGTTTGTGCTGAGTTGGTGGGGTCCTGCTCAGCAGCAGCCAGGTGGGATCCCATGCCTGGAGCAGGCACGGCAGGATCAGCCCAGAGCAATCTGTTCGGTTAGAAGTGGGTGGTAAATTAACGGCAATGGAAGAACGACTCCCCAGTAGCTCCAAAGTGGGGTGTCAGCAACGAGCCGAGCTCTAACGAGCCTCGAGAAGGCTGGAGCCCTCCGTGCCATTTCATCTCTGCTGCTCTGCGTCGGATTTCCCAGGAGCCCTGCAGCCTCGGCCACATTAATTATGCAAATGAAAAGGTGATGCCAACTCACCATCCCCCGGTAGGGTCCCTGTGAGTGAAGTTGGCCCCGAGCACCGGCCACTGCCCTGGCTGGGGCAGGGAGCGTCCAGGAGCACATCAGGCAGGATGGATGTTTGCAATAATTATCCAGTCATCCCCTTCAAGTGTACTGCAGCCATAGCAACAGACAGATGTTCTGTCCCAGCCAGAGTCCGCAGTGAGCTGGGGAGAGAAGCACAAAAATTAACCCATTCAGCCCTAGGATGGCACAGAATCCACTTTATTCCAGGACCAGCCCACACTTGGACATCCCTGAAGAAATCAGGAAAAAACCCAATCACACAGTCCCCAAATTAAAGCAGAAGAAATTGCCCCAGTGCTCCCTTGGCCACTGTCTGACATAGAAAGTTGAATGAGAATTGGCAGCATCCCATGGGATGGTGTCTGGCTCTGTAAGGGCTCTGTTGTCTCCTGTCCCACATGGAAGTAGCCTGGCTGAAGCCCAGCATCTCCTGAGGGTGATGCTGCAGGTGAGCCTTTTCAGCTCTGCTGGTAACCAGCCTTTGGAGAGGGATGAATGGCACCAGGAACTTGCTCAGGGACAGCCACAAGCAGCTCTGCCATCAACACCCACACAGTGCCCTCAGCACAGACCCTGCTGGGCACCCAGCTAGGCAGGAGGGGATGGATGAACCACATGGACCAGTGTCCACTTCTGAGTTAACAGCTGGGTCAAAGCCTTTAAAGTATTTGGAGGTGGGATGCAACCAGACCAAGGAATAGCTGGGATTTTGTTATCCTACTGCTGTACAAGTTCCCAGGTTTAAGCCTGAGTCCATTAAATTTCACCCAGAAGTATCACCACAGGGGCCCTTGTGCCCTCCAACACACCAAAAATGTAAACCCAGCTTTTCCTGGGGCTTGATGAGCAGGCAGCACTCCCCAGGCACAAGGTGTCTTCTCCACCTGCCAGGAATTCCATCCAGCATTGGCACTTAAATGTTGTAAGGCAAAGGCCAGACCCCCATGGACCTCACGGTCCCCTTCTGGAAGGATCAGAGCTGCCCACCCCAGCTCTCCCCTCCTGTGCCAGCTGTGCCCAGGGGTCCTGCAGAAGCAGCAGGGACTCCTCAGAAAGCAGAGCAATCCCCTGACCTCAGAGCAGGCTCATTGGAAAGCCTCATCCAGATGTTCACAGCTGCAGATGCTGCTGGAGTGTACCCATGGTGAGGATATCAAAAGGGGGCAAAGGGGCTGGGTCAGACAGCCTGCGCAGATGTGCCTGGAGTAAGAGGTCACACCTGGAAAGATGGAGAGGACCTTCCTCTGGACTGGTGGAGGAAGACAGACCCCCCAGCACAGAATCAGAGAAATATGGAATCACAGAACTGCAAAGGATGGAAAAGACCTCTAAGATCATCACGTCCAACTGTTAACCCAACACAACTGTGTGAGGTCACAGGAACAGTCTTACTGCTTAAACTGTAAGACTATTTTTGGTTTATATTCCTTCCTTCTTGTCCTCTGCCACACAGACAATGAGATCTCCAGCTTGCAGAGGGCACCCCAGCTTCTCCCGGCTGCTCCCGGCGTGCCTGCTGACAGCTTGTGCCGCCTTAGCACAACCTAGCCTGGAAATCTGTGGTCTCCCAGTTGGGATTTTTTTTCCCCTTCTTTCTCCTGAAGAAAAAAAGCAGGGAAGGGTGAATTTGCTGGTCTTGAAACTGAGGAAGACGTGGCATCATGTGCAGTCACAGAGGATGTGGGCAGGTGCCATCAGCCTTCCCCACGCAGCTCTGGGAATGGAGCTCAGCCCTGCTCTGCAGCTCCCTGGCTGTTCCTGCCCGGGCTCCCACACAGCTCTGGCAGCTGCTGGGTATTTCGGTTCTTCCCCACAGCGCCAGGCTACCCCACTCCTTCTGTGGCTCTTCCCCCAAGCACATCAATCCAGTAGCCACGTGGTTTGATTCCCAGCCCGCTGAAGACGCACTGGAGACAGAATAAGAAGGTGGGAAAAATGTCTATTATTTCCACAAATCCCCTCTCAATTTTTGACTCCGGCTGCTCTGCTTCTCTTAGTCCCAGGCCTCTCCCAAGCAGAAGCCCCACTAAATGATGTTCGGTGCTGTGATACGGACAGCAATCCAAGAGGCTCCAGAAGGAATTCATGCTCCTTGCTGACTTCCCTGAACCACTTTGACTTATTATCTGACCTGGATCTAAATTGGGTTTTGATTAAAGTCAAGAATAATTCTACTTGGGAAAATCTCATTGTTTAGGCTCAGAGTTAGCAAAAGCTACAGGAGAATTAAATCTGATTTCTCACTTTGGGGACAGAGACCCCAATGAGACCCCTGACAGTGTCCAGTGCCCAGTGTGAGAGGCAGCCATGCTGGGCAGAACCTGACCAAGCTCCTTTTTGCAGCCACCAGGTTCTCTTCCCAGTTCTCTGAGGTCACTCTTGTAAACCCCTGATGGCTCCAATGCTTGGTCAGCATCTCCTTATTTCAGACACAGGGTTATCCATTATCTGTTCATCCTTACTCATCTTCTCCTAAGGTGGTGCCAGGGTTTAGCCTGTGTCCCTCCCTGGTGTGTATCTCCAGTTGTCCACAAATGTGTCTTCTCTCAGCATCCATTTCTCAGAGATCAGGGAGCTGAGTCATCTCTGTAAGACACTCTCCTCTCTCCTGAACAATCCAGCAAACTCTCACTGCACTAGTTTCAGGATAAATTCTCTCCGTGTGGCTCACCAGAACCAGGTGGCAGCCCGAAGCATTGCCAGAGCCCTTGTACTTCTCTATGCCTCCCTTGAAATGGCTCTAAGACAACTTAGGATCATTCCCCTTTTCCATCCTGCTGGTGGATCACAGCTACCCAGCTGGGGGATCACAGTCCTCCCCTTGGTGGGTCACAGGTCTCTCACCCAGCCTCAGGCAGGTGAACGTCTGAGACGCAGACTGAGAGACACACAAGCTCTCTTTGTGTTTGATGGGAAGAATTAAGCAGTTCCAGTGAGCAATTCATCTCACTCCACAGGGAGGGTCCAGGGGATGGGGATGAATGGTTTCTGTAGGTGCTCACTGTGACACACTGACTGCAGAGGTAGTTGAGACACCAAGGCTGGCTGCCTGGCTGTGAATGAAAAGTTACAAGAGTCAAACATCATCCGTAGTGATCCCATAAGTACCTCAACATTCCCTGTCCTTCCCCAAGGAATCACTCCTGGATGCCAGGAGAAGTGATGGTTATTAACTCCTGAGTTCACTTTGTGTCACTTGGCACCAAAAAATGTCCATGGATGGGTTGGGTGCTCCTGTGCCCACCTCTCTGCCTGGCTCTGATCCCACCCAGCAACACTCAGGGGCAGTCAGTGGATGGTTCCAGTTTTGGCTCTACTCAAGTGCAAGTCCAGATGCTGACCAACAAGACCAGACATTCAAGGCCAAGTTGGACAGGGCTTGGAGCAACCTGCTGTACTGGATGGTGTCCCCAGCCCATGGCAGGAGGGCTGGTATGAGATGGTCTTCATGGTCCCTTCCAACCCAAACCATTCCATGTTTCTTCAATTTCTGGAGCATTTGATGGGATGCCTCCAGCAGCATGGCAGGATTTCTTCCCATTCTGTATATTGTTCTGACCTCAGTAGGTCCCAAATGCTTTGTCCTGTGTATGCCCAATCCCCAGTCCAGCTGAACAGTTTTGTCAGAATAACAAAACTTCTTTTGAACAAAACACGACTTGTAGGAAATTAGAAAGACACCTCAAAGAGGAAAGAGCAGCAGAGTGCTCAAATAAAACCCAAATCCAACCCTTCTTTTTTGTACCGTATAAATAGCAATGGACCTGGAGTCACCATGTTGGTCTATAAAAAAGCCATCAGCAGAGACCCTGTGCTGAACACACCCAGTACCTGCCAGCCAGAACCAACAGCTGAAGGTCCAGGGCCACTAAATAATTCCACTTTATTTTTTGCCTGCCTTTAAGGAAAAGCGTGCCTCAACATCATGCACTCTAATCTAGCATCTCATGAGATTGCTCATGCAGTGCAAATTAAACCCTCATTGAATCCATACTGGATTGGCCAAAATACTGATCTGAACACTCAGGCCAGGTATGAATGGTCTGCCCAGAACTCTCACTGGGAGGACATCAGTTCTTGGTGTGACTGGCCTTGCCTTCACAAACTGGGGAAACTCCTGTCAATGCTTACCAGAGAGGGACCCTCTGCATTGCTTTCTAAGTGGATCCCAAACCTTCCAATGGTTGGGCTGAGGTAGGAGAAGACTTCTGCCCCTGCCTATGGTGCTGCAAGAGGACATTCCCTTTGCACCGGCTCTTCAGCAGCTCAACTGCAAGTGGGGAATTCAGTGGTGACCTCAGTGAGGAAGTCTGATCATGGTGAAAAAGGCAACATCACTCCTGAGTAGAGCAACTCCTCAGCAGAAACAAAATGTTCTTTTACTCTGTTCCTTGCTCAACGTCTCCTGCAAAGTGTCTGGACTCCAGAAACAGGATCTATCCAGGCTCTCCTGGATGTCCAATGGTCCCCACACCTCCCATAATGCTGATTCACCAAGTTCTCATAGGATCCCCCATAGGCTCCCCTGTGCCAACCAGCTCTGAACACCAGCTCAGCCAGGCACTGCTTTGTTTGGGACAGGGATAAGTCCAGGGTTTGGAGCAGGCTGAGAGCTGAGCCTGACTTCATCTACAAAGTCATTGCGAGAAAGTTGCCCACTGAACCCAAATTCTGCAGAACATCCTTCTCTTTTCTGACATTTCCATCCTCTCACTGTTCCTCACAGCCATCCCTGGAAAAAGCCATGCTCCCATGGTGGGCTGAGGCTCAAGAGGATGTTCATCCTGTTCATAGTGGTCATCAGAAACACTGCAGCAGACCAGTGAGTTCCTGTAGGCATCATGCACAATGTGTCTTGGGGTGAAAATCTGCAATGGAGAAGACTGTCTGCTCTCCCCAAGCCCCTCTCCAATGGCATCATGTTGGGCTGAGGGCAAACTGGATAGTAATACTGAGAATTCTTCGAGAGCTGTCCACACATCCAGTAGGATAGGGAGGGTCAACATGATCTAGAGTGGCATATTGCAATAAACAATGACAATGTTCCAGTCTCACAGACATCCCCTGGTTTCACTGTACTCCCTCTGGTATGGCTAACCCATGGCTCAGTGCCTACAGTATTCTATTCCCACTTCAAGATCTGTTTGATGGGCACCATGTGACTGGCACAGTCAGAAACAAGTGAAGAAAGCTGCCCTTCAGCCATCAAGTGCCCTCACCTTCCCCTGTCTCCAGCCTTGGCGCGTGGCACTGCTGCTGGCTGTGCCCTGGTTGCTCCAGTGCCACACCCAGCACCCCCAGCACTGGCCTCAGGCAACTCCCTGACACATCAAATTCCTCTTCCAGGTTCCCAGAGTCTCCCAGCTCCTGCTCCTACAGCCTCATGCCAGCCATACCACTGCTGACCATGCAGGCAGCCCTCGTATGGACCACAGCTGTGCCCCCTACTTGGGACGGAGCAAGTGTGTGGCACTGCCAGGTGGGCATGGAGCACATGTGTGGCACTGCTGGGTGGGTATGGAGTAAACGTGGCACTGGTGGACAGACCAGGAGCACATGCCTGGTACTTCTGGGTGTGTATGGAGCACACATATGCCACCAATGGGCAGAGTGGGACCACATGCATGGCATTGATGGACAAGCAGAAAACACATGTATGGCACTGATGGACAGACTGGGAGTGTGCAGGTCACTGACAGGGAGCACAGGTATGGGACCAATGGACAGATGGAGCACACGCATGGCAGCAACAGACAGACAAGGAACGTGTGGTGGCACCAACAGACAGACCAGAAGCAGACGCATGGCACTGTTGGGTGAGAATGGAGGACGCATGTGGCACTAATGGACAGACTGGGAGCACATATGTGGCATTGATGGACAGACAGGCAACACATATGATGCCAACAGACAGAAGAAGAGCACACATGTGACACTGTTGAGTGGGCATGGAACATGCATGTGGCACTGATGGACAGATGAAGAGCACACGTATGGCACTGATGGACAAGCAGCACATGCGTGGGACCAGTGAACAGACCGGGAGCATATGTGTGGCATTGATGGGCAGAGCAGGAGCACACGCGTGGCACTGCCGGGTGGGCATGAAGTACACATGTGACACCGATGGGCAGACCGGGAGCACACATGTGGCAGCACCGGCATCTCAGCACATGCGTGTGAGTGCCGGGCAGAGCCCG
>VZTX01023961.1:0-123168 GCA_013400915.1 Pardalotus punctatus | reverse complement strand
ATTAATTTTCCTGACAGTTCCTCGAGAAGACATGGGTGCTTTGCTAAATTCATCAGAAACAGTCATCCATGTTGTAGATTCAAAAAGCNGCTTTGCTAAATTCATCAGAAACAGTCATCCATGTTGTAGATTCAAAAAGCTCCTTCTTTAAAAAAAAAAAAAAAACCAAAAAACCCCAAAAAAAACAAATACAGTATTTTTGATAGTACAATAAATCCTGAGAGAAATGATTCAAAGGGAGTGGTTCTTTTCTTGTCACTACTTCTATATCTCCTAATAGATGTAATAGATAATTTTTGTTGTGTACCATTTGAAAGAGTTCTAGCTGGTAAAAAGTCATAGCAAACAATTAAATACATGTATTTTTTTGTTTTCTTCATGACTTAGACTATGACTAATTAGTTTTTGTTTTTTTTAAAAAAGCCTATTTGTAATAAACAATTTAGCTGGCTTGTGTTTAGCCTGTGTTGGGCAATTGTTTTTTAAAGCAAATTTCAAGAAGCAAGAACAAAATCATACTTAGAGGCACATCTTGTAGTTTTTCCAGGTTAATACTTGATATTTCTGGCTTAATTCTAGAATTTAATTCCCTGGTTAAAGTGTAGGGATTCAAAATGTTTTGGGTTTTTGGTTTTTTTTCTGGTTTTTTTTCCAGTTTTTTAATGGTAACTGGTATTCCTCAATAATTTTCTCTGTTTAATGAAACAAACAAATTTTTCATACGATTGGGATCAAAATATGAATGCACATGGAATCAAACATTACTAATAAAGACCTGAACTTTTATTCATATAAATAAAACTGCATGGATTTAAGAAATGGACAAACCAGGATCAAAAATCTTTTCTCTTACAAAAATTTCAATTTTTATGGATGCTGTAAAGTGTTCCCCAAGCCATGACCTATTACTATTAAATTTCTGTAATTAGGATTATTTACCATAGGTTTTAGTTCTATCAAATGTCAGTTTTCATCCAATCTCAAGCATCTGTATTTTTTAATATATATATATATATATGTGTGTGTGTGTGTGTTGTTGCTCTTCTGCCTGGTGTGAATACCATCGGGGCTTCTCTTGCCATGGACTGTTCATTAGGGACAATTGTAATCTAATTTTTTTCACCAACTTAATATTTGCATTAAAAAACACAAACAAAAAACAACAACAAAAGACCCCACAAAACTACTAAAAAAAACCAAAAACAAAAAAACCCAAGCCCCTCAAACAAACAAGACCAAAATCAAAACAATATAACACCTAGAAAAAGGCAGTACCACAGATACACACAGAGAATAAACCTATTTGGGGTATCCCATATTTAAATCCCAACAGCAGGACACAGGGAATTCCAGGTGTGCCTCATCTTTTGACTTGATGCTTTCAGGCTGAAATCAGCTTGGCTTTGAGAATTACTGGCAAATAATGATTTTGGTGAATTATCTCCTTAAACTTACCAGACTTAGAGAATCAAAAGAGACATAGTTTAGAATTTAAAAATATTGTGCTTAATTCTCTTTTGAATGGTTCAGAAATTAAAGAAATTAAGAACTAATGTAAGAATCTAGTAGAGATAGAAAGGAGTGGTTAAGAATGCAAGAGTAGCTAGAAATTATCTTAAATACAATTTGGTCTACCCTACGTGAGCTTTTTTGGGTGTGTATGTTCTTGGGGACATCATCAATTTTTAATTATATTTGGGTTTTATTTCTTTTCTTTGGTTTTTAAGTTGTTTGGGGTTTTTTTTTAAATTTTGCTGGGTTGCTTTTACAGATCTGTATGGACTCTAAAGTATGCAAGCTGATGCTTCAATAACTGCTGCTTCTACCTTGGTTCTCAGTGATTTGAATTCTGTGACCCTCTGGTTTTATTTTAATGAATAGCCTGGGGGCCACGTTAAAGCCATGTACTGCCAAACAAAAACACCCTTGCCATCCAGGAGGTGTTTTTCTCAGCTTGTAAAAACAGGTTCAGTATGACTATAAATTTGTTTTCTGCCTGCAGTGTTCCTTTTGGCTTCAAATGGGAAAACAGCATTGTAGTTTAAGTAAAAGTTAAGAATTAAATCAGTAGATGGTGCTATAATCTTAGTTTTAGCTTGTTAGTGCAACAAGTCTTGAGAGGCTTTTGCTGCACAATTTCTTTGCACCTTTGAAAAGGAGACTGATAAATATGTAATCAACATGATGCTATAATTATTTTACATGTTTGACATTTCAAATACTTTAATATGGTCTTTACTCAGAAGGCAAAGCTATATTTAGGTTTAATTCTTGATGAGGATCTACTGGACAAGCAACCGGTGTGATTGTGAAGAAAATGCGGATTTGATTGTGCCCACCGTGGCTTTTTCCAGAGCTGTGGATTGGGTTTGCTGTGCTTCCACCCAGCCCATCTCCCTGAGGTTTGGAGGAAATCCGCTTTTTACTCAGAGTGCTCATCTCACTGGACCCCAGGAGATCTCTGCATTCTCAGTTTCTCTCTTTCTCCTCCCCTTTTCTCAGAGGGGAAAGGGAGAGGGTATTTTTGGAGGTTTGGCTGAGGTATCTGTGCTTTTGAGAGGAGCAGTCAATGTAACCTGTGAAGATGAGCCTCTGAGAAAGGGAGGGTCTCTGTACCCGGTCACTCTGTGTGTGGGATCTGACTTTAATGGCTAAACCCCAGATATTTGAAGATATGAAGCTGGAAGCAATGGCAATGAAAAGGATTCAGTCATCATTTGCAAACAGATTCAGAATTTAGGAAAGCAAGGGGCAAGCAGAGGCTGCATCTGGTAGGAGCTACACTTTGCTAGCAGAGTTATCCTGAGTATCTACAGCACCAAAGCTATACAAGTCAGCATAGGTACCATCAAAGAAGGAAACTGAAAGACAGATTCCAGGAATAGTTGTTTATTTGTAAAAGTGGAAATGTTCCCTTTCAGAGGCTCTGGTGGAAGATCCTGAGCAGGTTCTGTGGGCGTGAATCCTTGGACAGGCTGGAAACCAACAGGACAGAGTGGTCACTTTGTGCTGAGGTCAGGAAAACCTCGAATAAGGGTCTGTCAAATTTCAGTGTGCCCTCTTTGGATAAATAACCCTCCTTTGTTCTACCTTTGCATGAATCCTGTGCTGCTGCAGCCCCTCTGCAGTCTCACCCATGGAGCAGAGAACACAACTCCTGTTCTGCAGGTCAAAGAACTGTGGGAGTGTACACAAGGGTACAGTTCCCTTCCACAAGGGTGCAGTTCCACAGGGGTGCTCTTGCATTGATGGCAGGGGGTGTTAGAGATGGTAAGAATATACTCCCACCTTGTTTTGCATTTCTTAGCCCATCTTTCTTTGCCATTACAAACTTGGTCCTTTCAGGGAGGGGTGACAATGAGAATTTCATGAGCCTCTTTCAAGTCAGACTCATAGAAAATGAGTATGAAAAAGGGGTATGAAAAAATTCATATTAATAGCAAACATTAAGTTAAATTTTACATGTCCTGTCAATGAGTCATAAAGATGTAACTAATTTATGCTGGTATAGTGAGAGCACTTGAAAAGTAATCTTTATGGCAGAATCACTGTTATTTAGAATATAATGTTCCTGTTCTAGAATGACCAAAACTTAGTGTCTCTCCAAAAAAAATGCTGCTAATTGGAATGCTATGTTTTGTGCTGTAAGTTTTGGGTAAAGGATCAGGTAAAACAGTTTTTCCTGGTGTAGACCACACCTGGAATACTGTGTCCAGCTCTGGGGTTCCCAACACAGGGAGGAGCTGGAGGTGCTGGAGAGAGCCCAAAGGAGGCTCCAGGATGAGCAGAGGATGGAGCAGCTCTGCTGGGAGGAAAGGCTGGGAGAGCTGGGATTGCTCAGCCTGGAGAGGAGAAGCTTTGGGGTGAGCTCAGGGTGGCCTTGCAGGGCCTGAAGGAGCTGCAGGAAAGATGGAGAGAGACAATGGCCAAGGGCTGGAGGGCCAGGAGCCAGGGAATGGCTTCCAGGGCCAGAGGGCAGGGCTGGCTGGGATCTTGGGAAGGAATTGTTCCCTGGCAGGGTGGGCAGGCCCTGGCCCAGGGTGCCCAGAGCAGCTGGGGCTGCCCCTGGATCCCTGGCAGTGCCCAAGGCCAGGCTGGACATTGGGGCTTGGAGCAGCCTGGGACAGTGGCAGGTGTCCCTGCCATGGCTGGGGTGGGATGAGAGAATCTTTAAGATCCCTTCCAATCTAAACCATTCTGTGATTCAGCATCAAAAATATTTTCACTTCTCTTTGAAGAACATTGTAGGAATGTTGAACGGTTCAAAGGAAAAATCAGTTGGGTCCCTTGGCACAGTGGCTGTGCTTGAACAAAAAAATGCAGTTTAGAGACGGTGATCTGTGACAGCTGTACCTGTGACAGTAGCCACAAGGACACTGAACACTTCCTAGTGTGTTTGATTATTAAAACATCGACATTTTTTTACTAGGATATGAACAGCTGTGAATGCAAAACCATTTTAACTGTGGGGGAGCCTTAAAAGGGCTCCTAAATGGGCACTGAGGATCTTATCAAGTGTGTGTGGAGTCTCATCTGTGTCGTGGAATTGCTGATAAGGCTTGGGAGGGCCACAAAACCAGGGTGCATTATCAAGTACAAGATTTTTTTTCCCCCTCAAGACCTTCATTTGAGGGAGGATCCTGAATGGGCACGTGATTTACACTAATTTTTGCTAAGGAAACAGATGCTACAGATGCAATACAAATATAACACAAATCCTAACCTGGAAAGGCTAACAGTATGAAATTCATATTTTGTTTTATGTTGCTGATAGTTATTTCTTTTATGAGAATTCCAGATTGCTCCCAAGCAAAGATACATTGCAATAACACACAAGTACATTGTATTGTTAGGAAGTGGCTCATTATAACCTCATCTTATCATATAAACCACCAGCTCAGGGATGCATTAAAGCACTTAGAATGTGCCTTATGGGCCTGCACAAGAAACAGATTAATGCTGGTGAAATAATATTTTAATTTTTAAATATTCTTTCAAGATGAAAGGAATCCTCTTAGTGCCATGGGTAAGCAATACTTTAAATCTGTGTGATTGTAATGTGGTTATTAATTTAATGTATTATTCTCATACAAAAACACATATTACCCTGGGTCTGGTTTACAGTGACAATCGTGCAGGCACTGAGCATTGCTTTTCTGAACAAATATAGCAACACAGTCAATCAAACCCAGGCAATTCGTTTGGTTTACTTTTTGTAGCAATACATATCCTGATGCACGGGAAAGCACTTAATTGTTCTTAATTTGGTTGTATTTCATATGACACATCCAAATGTAAAAACTTGATACACTGGGGGGAAAAAAGAGAGATCAGCATGAAACCTTTGAGATCATGTGATGTAACTATACAATATCATTCCCCACTCTGTGAAAACAAAAGGAGACTCCTGAAATACATTATCCTAGTAAAAATGGAATTAAAAATTTAAATAAGAAGTGGGCGCTTCTAAATTCTTCTTTTTATCTCCAAAATTATCACTTTTGAATTAGAATACAGTGTACCAGGCACTAGAGCTTGAAATTCAGCATTTCTTCTGAGCATTCTAAGTTCCTGCAGATAGACAATTAATGCCTCCATTTATTCCAAAGAATCAAGGATAGGGAAAAAAAAAAACACAAAAAAACCAAAAACCTTAAAACAACAGCAACAATTAAAAAAAACCAACAAACCCAGCTTTGCAGGATTTGTAAATGGTTTTGCAAATGGTTCAGAGGAAAAAACAGCTGAACTTCTAAAATTTGTGAGAGTTGCAGCTGTTGCCAGGAAAGCAGCCTTTTTTAAAGTTATCTGTGGAAGGATATGGCCTCAGTTGTTTACAGCTCTAGAAAAGAATATAATGATAGAGAAGATAATATTAAAACCAGAATTAATCTTGCCACTTAATCCAAGGAATGGAAGAAAATGGGTTGCTTCATTTTATGATCAGGATCTTATTGATCCTGGTTTATCTTTCTGTCAAACTTCAGACAAGGAATTGTAGCCAAAGCGCACAATCACTCTTGCAAAGGTTCTGCTGAAATTGAAATAGATGTAAGTGATACTTAAACGTAATAAAAATTCTCTGTTCCTTCTTCGTATTGTCAGATGGCACTCATGAGGAAAATGTTTACTGCACAAACAGCAACTTGTTTACTGATATTTTAGAGCTGAACCACTTCTGTTAGGAAAGAGCAAAAATAAATCCTTCTGATATTCCAGGGAAGCTCTTCTGTCACAAATTTCTGCTGAATAAGAGAGAAGGGTTTTTTTGTCTTTTTTTTTTTTTTTTTTCCTGAAAGACTACAAGGATCTAATTTTGGACTTCGGCTTTAAATCTTCATCTTCAAAGAATGATTTATAATAATGTTACTGCAAGGAAGGGTAGTCAGGTTTTCACGTGTGTCCTCCCGCAAACCTCCCTCTCCCTTTCCACTGTCTCTGCTGGACAATGGGAATTGGCCTGAGATTCCCCGGGTGGGAATTGCAGGAGGAACTCTGGGTGCTTGATTGTTTTAGCTCCCTCTGATTCTCTTGCTAACAACTTTATGCGAGGTGACAGATTTGTTTTAAGAAGCCAAAGAAAGTAATGATTGGCATCCCATAGCTCTAAAAATTAAGGAAATATTAATGGATCAGTGTAAAGAGCAAGGAATTAAGATCATTAGAATAAACAGAGCCTGAATTCCACGTTTCCTCATTCGCAGCATTAAAGGACAACACTGTAACACACCTGAGAAAAAAATACTTTCTCTGCTAGTCTTTGTGTATCTTTTTCAGACTTAATTTTATTATAGAAGAAGCTTTAGGTAAGGAAGTATGAACATGATGTGAAAAGAATGAGGGACTGGATTTCCTATTCTTCTTGTTTTGAAAAATTGTGAGCTTGTTATTTAAATGTTCGATGAATTCCTTTAGAAGTATGACAAACTTCAGCAATTTACATCTATTTTCCTAAATTACTATGTCATTTAAAGCTCTTCACATTATTTGTTATACACACAGAAGAAAAACGCCTCCTCCTATAGGTTCACTCTATCATGGGCTAAAGGCATAACCAGAGTAATTACACATTACAGGCTTGTAATAGGATTCACATATAGCACATAACATAGAACAGCATCACTTATTCATGCCTGTGGGTGTTCAAAATTGAATACCAATTCTGCTCTGAAATAGTTCAGGATTGAGATATATGATCTACATCATATTAGAAAAAAGTTCAAGTTGTATAAAGGAAGCACAAAAGATACATGAGAAGTTTTTTATTAAATTCTTTTCTATTCTATCTTTAGCCAGTTTAAAGCATTAGAAAAAGGAAAATCTTACCTTAAATCTATGTCACTTGTGGTGATTTGAGAAGTATTTTGTTCTTTTATCTAAACTAAAAGTAAATAAATAATGCCTGCTTATTGTATAGCAGATATTTCAGCAGTTCCCAGGGCACAATGAACAGAAGCTGATTGTCATTACCCACTTTACAGATGAAAAATCTTAATCCAAGAAAAGAAACTTAGAAAACGATTTGGAAATTCAGTGAGAAATCAGTCTCCTGATTTCCCCTGTGCTGTCCTGTTGCTGTGAGTGTGAACCAGAGGGGACAAAAATCACTCTGGTGCTGGGCCCTCTCTGCTGCCATTATTCCTCACTCACTCTTGCATTTCCTGGGCAACACACCAAAACCTTGGACTTCTCTTTTTATTCTTTTGAGGCCATTTTGTGTTTCTATATTTTTTAGGGTTTCCATTTTTCAGGGTTGTGCCAACTGTGCCTTTGATATGTGCTTATCTCTGGTCATATCTCTTGAATGTGGTGTCTTATAAAACAAAGAAAGCACAAGCTAAGCGTGAGGTGGGAAGTTGTCATTAAGAAGACAAAATATTGCCATTTTTTCATTGTTGCTCTGGGATGACTTGAATAAAAATATAGTTAATTTCATTTGATAAATCATACATTGGAAAAATGCAGCCCAGCACGTTGTATTTAAAATACATATTTTTAAAACAGCATTTTGTTTATCAGGTTCAGAGAGGGAGTTTAGGGGATTGGAACAGAATTAGGGTCTCTGGCATAACTGCATCCAGTTAGTGGAGAATTCTGTCCATAGGTTACACATCTTAGCCTGGTAAATCAGGGATATGCTGGACTTTGGTATTTAGATACTAATTAGATTAAATAGAGATTTTATTAGTTGCATTTGGGGAGTTTATTTTATCCAGATACATACCTAAAATGAGTACAATTACACATTTAAATAGTCAGTAAACTAAAACTGCATAATATGAACAATAATTAAGCAGTGCAGTGATAGAAATAAGAAATTGTTCTGATTTAGGATAAAACAGCAGGAAACAGAACAGGATCTGTTTTCTTCCATGCCTTTTTCACCAAATTTTGCTGGATTTGGGATAAATCATCCTATGAGTGTCAAACTCTTGCACGAAAGGGAAGTTTAATCAATTCTTTTTAAAAAAATCACTTTGTTTTAAAAAAAACAACCTCTTTTAATTTCTTTCATAGCACGTTGCAGGGAGGGTTGATCAGGAAAACATAACTTTGGCTACCTGAAGGTTTTTAGCTGTCTTGTTGAAAGACTGTTACATATCTGCAACATCATAGAATTTTCTGGAGTATCTTCTGAATTATCAACTTTTATACAGAATAACTGATTTATCTAAAATCTGGACTATATGCTAAGCTGGAACAATTGGTTGTCACTTAAAATTAAGTGAGCTTCAAAATGAAAGTTCATCTCTACTTTTTTTTGAGGACAGAAATGTTGAAATGCTCAAATCCCATCAGACTTTATTCAAGTAGTCTTTTTCTGAAGTGAAGAGTAGAACTCTGGGAAGGTCTGCACTGTTAAGATTTCCATCTCCCTCCTTCAGAACAGAGAATGGGAGTTGGGATTTTCTCATGCCCACAATTACCTGATTTAAATCTTCAAATTGTTCATATCAGCAGGGGTACCAACTGTATCAACTGACAAAGCACTTATGGAGGCTAAAGTTCTGAAACATTCCCTTCATTACAAGCCAAATTTTTGGCACTTATGGATGCTCTGAAGTTGGGAGCTGGTGAGAACTTGCAGCTCTCAGGTGTGTCTGTTGCTTAAACAGCCAGGTAACCTTGAAATGGCCATTGTGTGTTCGGACATCAGATATTTGTGTCTACAGCCTCTCCAGGAGCTGAGCTTTGCTCCTGATTACCTTGAGCATTGAGGGAAGCTCTCAGTGCCTTCTTCATTAGGCTTCCCCATTGGTGAAAAACAGAGGGTTTATTCTTAGGAAATTTCAAGACCTTCTGCCACAGATGTGAGACTGGAATTCTAACAAATGTGTGAAATTGTGGAGAAAGACACATAAATTGCTGGTATTATGCAGAGGGTTGATCATTTCTTACAGTGCCACGTGACCATGAGGAAAGTGGATGTAAAAGCAGCTGAAGAGTTTTTGGTGGCAGTGCCCAAACCCTGCTCAGAACTGTTCAGTGCCCAACAGACTGACGAGCCAAACTGTCTGTAGACTCTCAGCATTCCCGGCCTAAGTTTGACAGGGACAGTGAGTCCTGAGCAATAATCTAAAGCTGGATATCCCCAAAACAGCAGCATTTTTGAGAGACAATCCAGTGCTGGATTGTCACAGGCAATAAGATTGGGCTGAGGGGAAGAACTCTGCCTGTGATGCCAATCACAATTTCCAAAGCCTGAAGCCCTGTCTTCAAGCTGATGTGCGAAGTGATGGGAGAGTTTTGCTTTTACTGCACTTGTATTTTTTCCAGATTTCTTTCTTGATTAAAAACTATTCTGCCAGTACTTGATCAGTCACACATTTTTAGCATTTTGTGACTATGATTCTGAGAATTTTTAAATGTTCTCAAAGTCTTAATTCAGGCAGTGGATGTGCTCAGATGCATTGATCTGTGCTGAGGATTGAGGGAGAGCATTGCAGGAGTACTGGGAAGTGCAGGGAGATCATCAACAGTCTCCATTCATTTCCATCACTCGGCAAAGGACACCAGGGGACTGTGTATGAATCTCCTTCAGCTCCAGTATCCACCCCTCAGGTGGAGTTTTTCAGTAATGCAGCTCCTCAGAAATCAGTTCAATAATTATTTCTGCACGTTGATTTTAATTTTTCTATCAACACACCATCGTTCTTGAAGGAAACCTAACAGGCTTCCACTGCAAAACAGAAGATGAATAGGAATAAGAAAATACTTGTCCGTTCCATGTGATGTATATTTCTCAAAGTCAGTTTATAACAGGGCAGAACAGAATTTCTCTCATTTAGTGTATGGATTACAGTAAATAATTCACTTATTTGCCACTAAGATGTTCACAGTATAAACAAAATTAGAAGTAGAAAGAAAAAGCTTGGTAGTATGTCAGAGAGCAGTTGACCAGCCATATTCTTGAATTATTCACATGGCTTATGTAAAGATGGAACCTGGAAAATGGAAAAGAAAAGGCTATTATTTATTTATTCTACTAAAGAGTAGCACATGTTAGTGGAAATACAAGTGGGGTCAGAATTGTAGTTCTAGCATGTTTTGTTTCTGTCTTAAAATAAAATGAAACTGATGAATCAAATTTGTTGAATATACTCAAAATTCTGGTAAGAAATATTCTTGGTTAAAAGTTCTGATGAAGTTTCTGTAAATATTTCAATTATAGTGATAGGGTCTTGAGGTATTTTCTACTCAGTTTTCTTTCTATGCTGTCGTAAGCACATGAAATACAGCTGACATGTTCTGACAATTTTCTGTACATCTGTATTTTCATATTATGTATTATTGCGTATTGTATTTTTCCATCTCTCTAAAATACAAACATTGTCAGGGAGAGCGGCTTTTTGTGGTTAAAGAATCTTGCTGAGAATTTCTCCTGGGCTGAGGATCCGAGCTGGGCCCAGCGCTCCAGAGGAGCCTCCAGGGCTGGGCCCCGGCCCGGGATCCCTCCCTGCCCTGCTGCCGATGGCTCCCGATGGCCCCGGGGACCCTCGGCCTCCTTGGGCCCCCCGGGACACTCTGCAGTGCCAGGGACACCTCGGTGTCCCCGGGACACTCTGCAGTGCCAGGGACAGCTCGGTGTCCCCGGACACTCTGCAGTGCCAGGGACAGCTCGGTGTCCCCGGACACTCTGCAGTGCCAGGGACAGCTCGGTGTCCCCGGACACTCTGCAGTGCCAGGGACAGCTCGGTGTCCCCAGCCCGTGCTGGTGCTGGGGTTGTTCTGCCCAGGAGCAGGACCCGCATTTGCCTTGGTTGGACTCCAGGTGTTTTATCCCTGCCCCTCTGAAGGGCTGCACGGCCCCTGCGGGATCGGCCACTCCTCCCGGATTTGTCCCCCCAGTGAATTTGCTGAGGAGGTGTGGAGAAATGGCTCGAAGAGCAAGGCGGCCATGGAATGCTAGAGTCTGTGTCTCTGCAGAGTTTGCCCCTGCAGAGCACAGAGAGGGCATTGTGCGAGCAGAAGGCAGAATTTTGAAGATAACTGCAAGGACGATGTCCTTGGTGGTCTGGAAAGTACCGAGGCCTATGAAAGAGGGATTGTAGTCAAGAGAATAGAAAATACCAGATTGTAGGGACCACGAGCGGGTGGGAACAGGTTGATGTGACTGTACAACTAACCAATAATAGAATGGCAAGTAGTCTTACTAACCAATGATTTTATGACATGTAACATTGCTAGGTGCTTCTAAAAATGTACTTAAGGCTGTGAACCTGAAAAATAAACGGATTGAAGCTTGCTATTGATCATATTGGTCATTGACTGCTTTTCCCCCTCATCGTTGCGGAAGAAAGTTACGGTTCTTTCCTTAAATGGTTTTCCTTAAATGGTTTCCTTAAATGGTTTCCTTAAATGGTTCTCCTTGAATGGTCTGCTTTTTAATGAGTTTTTCCTTAAATGGTTTTCCCGCGACATTGGTGACGGTGTGGATTTTACAATAAGTGACATTCTGTGACAAGGAGGCAACGACCCTCATCCCACCATTGATGAATAAGTTAAACAATGCTGGGCCCCTCACTGAGCCTTGGGGACACCACAAGTGGCAGGTCTTCCAAGTAGACCCTGTGGCATCTGTTTGATATCATTGCTAAGGCTCCAGATAAAGTTTTTTCTCTGTATTTTTCCTGTCTATATATATATATACTTTTTTTTTTTTTTTACCCTTAGACAATGAAGGTAGGAGAGGAAGAATTTTAGGAGACAGGTTATACAGCAGAGCGAGATTTAAGTTTCCAGTGTGATCATTCTTCTGAATAAACCTTTGATATACTCTGTGCTTCATTCACTTTCAGATGTGACTGGATTGTCTGTGTGTTTCTGAACCTAATAAGAGATTGAAAAGATCTTTTCACCAGCTTTCCCTTAGGATGGAATACTTTATGCTTTTTAGTGCAGAGGTCCCGCGCTTGACCCTTATTTCTGCTGACCTGCTTGGGGTCTCATTATCTTCAAGAGTTTCTAGGGATGGCAGTTTCACCCGTTGAGTGGTAGGAAGGAGTCAGGCATACAAGTAATTTAAATCAGGAGAGTTGTACCCAGTGAAAATGAGAATATTTGTTTCAGTATGTTATGGGGTATATCTGTGTGGTTGAAAGTGCATTTATTACCCACATTTTAAAATGAATTCTTCAGCTGCTGTTCTAGGCTGTGGGCAATAAAAATCAATGACACAGTGGCTGAGGACACAAAAACAATACTGTGGTGTCAACTCCTCTTGATCATCAGGGTTGCTTGGATTTAGGTTGGATTTAAGAATTTTAGTTTCCTGACATCTCTTTATCTTCTTTTGCTTCTTTTTTTAATTAACAAAACTAACTTTATTCAAGAGCTTTATCAGAAAGATTTCTTTGGTATTTTCTTCTTCCCTCCAACCTATTCCTCACTTCAGCTTGTCCTGTGCAGAGACTCTCAGTGGTCATGATTTGTTTTCTGCTCACATTATTTATTTCAAAATGATACATTAAATGTCCAATTCACATGTGTATATTTTGTGTTTTTCCTGTCCCTTTTGTCTTGTTGCTAAAGGGCTCTGTCAGCAAAAATATGACTGATAGAGGAGATAGATCCACGTACTGTTACTAATGGTGCAAATGTTACACTATTTTGTCAACAGAGCTCTATTGTTGAGAGCAATTTCTCTCACTGTGTCAATATAGATGCCATGCTGTGTTGATATTAATGGATCTGCCAGGAAAGGCATTTAATTAATCAGTTCCCAGAATAAACTCTGTCAACTTTAATTTCCTAGCTAACAGTAATGCTTGGACCAGCATGGTGGGTCAGTCAACAAATGTTGTAATAAGTTAGATTCATGTTGGAAAAGCCTTGGTTCAGGACCTCAAAATGGTGCTGAGGTCAGCAATTTGTTTCTTTCTTTCTGCGACCGTGCTTCAGCAGCCTGACAGCTCTGACATTTGTACAAGGAAAGAAAAGAGTGGTCTGCAATGTTCCAACAGGCCAGAGCAGCAAAAACATTTGCCAGACTCTGGAGAAAAGCTAGGAGTGTGTCCAGTCACCTGTTGATCAGCAAGTTTGACTGTGCAGTGTAAAAGAACTCTTAATTGCAAATAAACATCATATATACCTAATATCCATGGGGGTATCTACATGCCTGAAAAGTATTTAAAGTGCTTTTGCTTTCTTCTCAAAATTCTGAATTTACCAAATTTCGATCTTGTGTGTCAGAACAGCAAGGTTAATGGAATGGCACAAACACAATATTCATGTCCACAGTCTTTATCATGCAGAGCATCTTGTTCGTGTTGTCAGGTGAGTGGAAATGATCTCATTATTCAAGTATGTTTTCTTTTAGGTGTCAAATCTCCAGAAAATTAATATTTCTGGAGATAAGAGTAGTATCTTAACTATTTGACCTTGACATGTCTTTACCCTGACTTACAATGATACACATTTTAGTGTAAGTTATGCAAACACTGACTAGTCTTTTCAAACCCTTAGAATTTTAACATCTTGTCATTGTCTATTACATCCTGTTACTCTTGGATGTTAATTAATGTTTTTGCATTTTGTCTTTGTCATGGGTGACAGGACTTCTATTTAGGTATGGATTGGTTAGGCATGGTAACGTCTGAGCTCTGACCAAATTTTCCTACAGGACTGGAAAGTGGAAAGAGGGGTTGGGAGCCAATAAATTCATTTTCTAATTTAAGCTTCTTATTCTTTTTGAAGGCTATTTAATCCTTTGATAAAGTATATATGTTTTAGGCATGCCTCTAATGATTTCTTTCAGTAGGAAAACAATCAGAATACCTCTCCTGTTAGAATTTAGTTGAAAACCTAACCCAAATTAACAAAAGATCCTCCCAAAAAAAATCAAACCATTTTTCTTAAGCCTTGTTTGGCTGTTTGTAGTATCTGAGGTCTTTTCCAGAGAGTGGAAGTGGCAAATTCCCTTACAAGTGTAGCAGTGGACATGCTTATGGAACCTGGGGTCATGCCTGTTCTACTGAAATCTGCTATAAAGTACATTTTGCCCACCAAATGAAGTAATAAATGAAATTCTCTGTCTCTTGGCTTTTATTCCCTCCAACAAGTACATTATTTATTGACGGGAAAACTGAGCTAAATGCATTTTATCTGCAGAATTACGGATGGGCATTGTTAAATTGCAGTGTTTTTTTAGCAAATTGAATTAAAGGGCTCGCCATCATTTGTATTGATGGAATGTAATAAGAACTTTAATAAAACTGCTTTGTTACCAGAGGAAAGTAAGGTATTTCCTGAAAAATGTGTTTTATTGACAGAGGAGAAATACGGTCTTGGAGGAAAGTGCAGATCAACAGAGTATGGTGCAAACCTTGAAAATTCTTTGCAGTGAAAAATTGCATCCTTAATTCTACTTGCACTTGTTAAAGCGCTGTGCTGGGTGTGATGATTTCACCTAACAAAAGGAGCACCACAGGCTTGGGTGACACTAATAGGTGTCGTTCCCTTGAAGTCAGTAGAGCCAAGCTGGCTCAGAGTGGATAAATATTTGTCAAGTTGAGTTTATAAAAATCTAGTTTTGTATTCCTTCAATGGCATATTCTTTTTTTTGGAAGGTGAAGAGCAATTTAGCAGAGAGGGATGAAAATACTACACGACGTCTGTGCCTCTGTGTGGTGTTAATATTTTGTTGTGTAGCTTAGTTTAATCCACCTCTAATTCTGAACTAGGATGGTCTAATTATAACAACTTAAAAATTATTACACTAAAAATAGGGCACTGAAAATACATTGGATGGCACTTTTCTCATATAATCCACTGTGAAGGTTTAATTTTGAATTCATATTTGCCCACAGTGTCTCAGCAAAGAGAGCACTCTTTAGAACAGAATGAAAATCTCCAGCAGAAGGGCTGTACCACTATTACATTTTTCTTCAAACATGTGTATCTAAGATACACATTCTCAAAATCATAAAAGGTGACTGTCCCAGTGCATTAGATAGTGATCCAACTCGTGTATTAAAATAACAGCACTGTTATAGAGTTGAACTAAGGTGGGTCATTTTGGGTCTCTTAATCGTTTGATTGCAGTTCTTCTCCTGCATCGTTCAAGTCCTTCAGGGGCTTCATTGTTCTGCTTTCAGAAACCAGAATGAATGTGTTACAAAAGATCTTCAGCTGGAAATATTGTTGATGTAATATGAAAAGGAGATGAAGATAAGGTGATGGAGAGGAGTGCTGATGGATATAGTGTTGGCATTGAGCGCTTGTGAACGAAATTTTTTTTGCATTCCTGTTTCTAATGAAGTTCAAATTTTTCATTTTACAAGCATCCATGGAATTATAGCAGTTAAGTTTGAAGCACTAGAAGAACTGTTGTTTTGGGGAACTGGTGGAAACATGATACTTTTTCCTAGAAACTCTGCAATCTAATCTCACCTGGACAACCAAGTGGCTTGTTGAGGATGTTTAGTAGTCTCTTCACACTTCGCAGAGCAGAGACTTCATGTGCAATGGAATTTGTTGCAGATAAAGGTACTTCAGGTTGTGGACTGAATTACTGGATGTGAGATTGAAAACAGTTAGAAGTCACTTACGTGTTTAAAGTTTATGAATCCACAGCCACCATTGGACCATCCATCAGTCATAAAGAAGACTTTTCTTTGTTTGTATGTAGCAAAAACATTTCCTTCTTAGTTTTCAGATATCTCAACAGATTAGCTACTGCAACATGTTTTGTTCTATTAACATTTTTTCTAATGTATTTAAGGCTAGTTGTAAGGGCATGTGGAAAAACCCAGCTGTACAGGAAATGCGAGTCGGAATGAAAACTCCATCAGACACTTCCTAAATCTATTGCCTGTTGTGAGCCCATCAGCAACAGCAGCAGCACCTCTGGCATAAAGCAGTTAGGAAGGGGGAAAAAACCCTGCAGAAGTGAAGCTGGAGAGAGGAGTGAGAACATGAGAGGAGCAGCTCTGCAGGGCCCCAGGACAGGGCAGGAGCTGCTCCAGGTGCTGGAGCTGAGATTCCCCTGAGCCCAGGGTGCAGCCCATGGAGAGGCAGCTGTGCCCTGCAGCCCATGGGGGTCCTGGATGGATCAGAGATCCCCCTGCAGCCCTGGAGGTCCCCACCCTGGAGCCAGGGGGGCCTGAAGGGAGGCTGTGATGCTGGGGGAAGGACTCATGTTGGAGAAGTTCATGTAGGACCATCTCCTGTGGGAGGGACCCCACCGTGCAGCTGGGGAAGGGTTTGGGGAGTCCTCCTCATGAGGAAGAGGAAGGAGCTGCAGAGACAATGTGAAAAACTGACCACAGCCCCCATTGTCAATTTCCTTGTGCCACTGGCCGGGAGGAGGCAGAGAACTTGTGAGCAAAGTTGATCCCAGGAAGAAGGAATGGGTGGGTGGAAGGTATTTCAAGATTTAGTTTTATTTCTCATTGTCCTTTGAGCCCCAGAGTGAGTGCTGGGGTCAGGTTTGGCCCCTTCATGACAAGAGACACATTGAGGGGCTGGGGGTGTCCAGGGCAGGGAACGGAGCTGGGCAGGGGCTGGAGCCCCAGGAGCGGCTGAGGGAGCTGGGAAAGGGCTGAGCCTGGAGCAGAGGAGGCTCAGGGGGAACCTTGTGGCTCTGCACAGCTCCTGACAGGAGGGGACAGCCGGGGGGGTCAGGCTCTGCTCTCAGGGAACAGGGACAGGAGGAGAGGGAACGGCCTCAGGCTGGGCCAGGGGAGGCTCAGGGTGGGTATTAGAAAACGTTTCTCCATGGAAAGGGTTTTCATGCATTGGAACAGGTTGCCCAGGAAGTGGTGGATTCCCCATCCCTGGAGGTGTTCCATAAACTTGTGGAGGTTGCACTTGAGGACCTGGGTTACTGGTGAACATGGTGGTGCTGCTGGTTGGCCTTGATGATCTTGGAGGTCTTTTCCAGCCTCAGGGATTTTTTGAATTTGGATTCTACTGTGATTTAATTAAATTACTTTTCCTGAAGTCAAGTCTATTTTATTTGTGACAGTAATGGGTGGGTGATCTCTCCCCATCATTTTTTTGACCCATGAGACTTTATTTATATTTTTTCTCCCCTTCTGGCTGAGGAGGGCAGTGACATCTGGCCATATGCCTGGCATTCAGCCAGAGTCAACCCACCACAAGAAAAGTTCCTAGATTAGATTTTTGGTTTTATTTCTTCATGTAGTACTGAAATACTCAGGGTGATCCATATAATTATTGTGTTACACTGGTTTTGTGAAAAGATTTTATAAGTTTGCAGAAAGAAGTCAGAGTTGCATTTGGACAGCCGTACTATGAACCAATTAAATTAGGTGATTAGAAAGTGAGAATAAATTGCTTTGTTAATGTGTGTCTGTGGAGGGAATACTTTGCCTGTTGCATATTGCAGTGGACGTCCACACAGCCACACAAAACCCACAAGTTTTATTACATAACAGCTTTGCAAACGACTTGCTCAGTGCTGTGTCAAGACCACAGGGGTAATGATGCCTCATGCTGCTCCTAAGCAGTGGTTAAAGCCAGTATTTAAATGAACATATTAAGTGCTATTGAAAACCAGCATCACATGGATGGATGGCAGTTCCAAAAGCTGTCAGTGCACCAAAGCCTTCAGCACCGCTCACCCTCTGCAGGCCCAGCTCAGAATGGGAAATTAGAGTGATTATAAATCTTTAATCTTCTTTCATTCCTAAGAAATAAAAACATAAAGCCAGAACAATTAAAAGTGGCCGAAAGCCATGGTTATGCAAATCCTCTTATGTATCATGTTAAAATACACCCAACCACTGCCAGAAACAGGAAGAGAGAGGATTCTAAGAGGAACCCAGAAAGGACTTCCTTAGCCACAAGTAGATGACAACATGCCTGAGTTGGGATAGGGACCTCAGGGGGCCCAGCTGTTCTGCTGGAATGTGAAGGAGAGGAGAAGACCAAGGAAAAAATGGGGACAGGGGACAGTGGAGGGTGTTGGGCAAAGCTTTTTCGTAAGAAGGAACTCAACACTGCAGAGAGGGACATCTACAAGCCTACACAACAGCAGGTAATGGCAGGAGTCACTGGAAAACAAAAGGAGAAAAAGAAATTGAATTGTGGGAAATTATTTTAGAAAGTGGTAAAAAGTCAAAAGAACAAGAGAATTGTATAAGCACTATAAATTCAAATATACCTGAATGTAGGGGGAAACATAATTATTTAATTGGAGTTACTGGTGAATTGAGTTAAAAGGGATTAAAATTAGAACTATAAATGACACTGAAGCTGGGTGTTGATTTCTGGTGGGTTTTTTTGTTTGTTGGGTTTTCCTTGTTTTCTTGTTTTTTGGTGGGGTTTTTTGTTTTAGTTTTTTTGGGGTTTTTTGTTTGTGATTTGGGGTTTTCTATGTTTTGTTTTGTTTGGGTTTCTTTGGGTTTGTGGTTTCGGGTTTGTTTTTTTTTTCTTTTGGTTGGGATTTGTTTGTTTGGGTTTTGGTGACTTTGGGTTTGTTTTTGTTTGTTTGTTTTTTGTTTGATTTGTTATATACTAAGGCTATCCAAAGCTCAATTCCTGCTCCATGGAGTGCCACATATTAGGATTCCATTTTATCAGCACAGTCTCTATATCCCTTTATATAAACTTAGCCTCTGTTTTCCAAATCATTTTCATCACTGAATTTTTCTTCTGCAAGACAGATACAGAACAATGTAAGATATAAATTAAAAGTACAATTATCCTGCTATTTATGCTTTTTTGCAATTGCATGGGTGGTGTGCATGAGTGGGAGCAATAGTAACATGGAAATCTGTATCCTGCACTCTAGAATAATTTCTGAAATCCCTCCTTTGCAGCAGGCTCTTGCACTATGGTCAAGGCATCAAGAGATTGGATGGAAAGAGGTTTCTATCACAGGATGAGTTGAGAAATGAAGAGTAGTAAGAAGCAGGTTTGTTTTTGTACAGGTGGCGTTGTTAAAGGCTGTATTTGTCACGCTGTGTCATTTTCGTGTTTGTTGATATGACAGCACGTGTGCGTTTCCTTTCATTCGTTACGGAAAATGATCCTGAGTTCGCTGATCTCGATCTGCTCCGCTCCTAGGACGGACATTTCTCGCGATGCTCATGAATGTGGATGGTGGATCCGTCTGCCGCAGAAATTCCTGCCAGGCTTTCCCTTTCTCAGCTCAAGGTACCACTGTGTTGTGGTTTTAGATTCTGTGCAATAATTGCACAACTGTTCTGTAGATCCTGAGATACTGGTAGGACCCTGGGCTATTGCAATGAATACTTGAATATTCTGATGTTAGCGTCCAGAGATATTCCTGCATAAGTCTCTCCTTCATGGTGATAAAATGGATGTATTTTGAAACACATTAAATCTGCAAATTTGAATGCTTTGCCAGTGTACTTTTTATTGCAAGGTATCCCATTTTCATCTTCATAAAATTAAATGCTTACATGTACCATATAATTAAATTTAGGCCGAGCAGGGGATTTGATCTATGGATTTATTAACTTTTGGCTGTATCACTATTTGATTGCTTTGGAAGTTTTATTAGACTAAAATGTGTCCAGGATACATTTGTCAATGAACAAAAAATGAAAATTATGTGTAGGTAATGGTAAAATATAAACCCCAGATAATGTCTATGCTTCACAGTAACCTACAGATGGAGGGGCAACCTGAGTCTGCTTCTGCCTTCAAATCTTAACCACTATTTCCAAAATGTCAGAGGTTAAAGAACTATAATTTTATTTCGCTGCCCAATATTTTTACAACTTAATGCTGAGGGAAGTCCTATTCAACTTTTTAATGTAAAACTAGAAATTTGATGTTTTTGACAGGAATAAATATAATTCAATATAAATATTAAGACACAAAATTCTAAAATTATGCAATGTTATATTATTCATATATATTATATCATATTATGTATATTATATCATATTTTATGTATTATGCCCTATTGCACCATATAATATTATGGAACATGTTTTCTAAATTTATGCTCTGTGTATCACATGGTGCCCTGGAGTTCTTTCATCTTCTTTTTACTTTCTTTGGTGGTGTTTTCTGAGCTGCTATGAATGAACTTGTTTTTCTTTTTTTAATTTTTTTTTAAGTTATTCTTTCACTGATCTCTTTTGCTTCCACTGAAATTTGTCATACTCTGGTTAGCATTTTCCTACACAGTTCTGGAATTACTTCTTAAATGTACAGTCTGGGTGACTTTCGCCTTGGCAGTAGTGGGGTTTCTGATCAAAATTTTATAAGCCTTGCTTCATTCAGTCCTAATAATGGTGTCTTCAAGGATGGAGACTTTGGAGCCTTTCTAGGTATCAAGATAATCACATGTAGCAAGTTTTTATAGATGAATAAATAGATAATTTGCCAATTGTCAAGAACATCTCAGTGTGTGTGCCCCCTTCTGCACACGCTCAGGAGACTTCACAAGGGAACTGCTAAAAGGCATTTGAGGCACCCCTGCACATGCCAGTGAAATACAGTGATTTCCCCATAAAAATATTTAGTTCTCATAAGAACACTGAGATTAACTTCTTACTCTATTTAAATCTTCGGTTCTTGACGTTCTCTTTTGATTTGTTTTTTATAATCCTTTTAACGTTGTAAACCTTTTAGCTCTCAACCATCCTGAGGGCAATTCTTGCTAAGTGCTCTGGGATGCCTTAGTAGATGACAAGTCTTTAGAAGAAGTGAAAGTTGTTATTTTTGTTGTCATGTCACTGCTGTAGTGCATATTTGCCCCCATTATAATGCCACACGCAGAACTCTGCTGTTAAGGTTATGACATACTTTCTATTGTAATACTCGTTTTTAGACCTAAAGCATGACTAAGAATATATTTTTTTATGCTAAAACAAGTCATGTCACACCTTGAGAACAAAGTGTAGCAAATTGGGAAAAAAACCCCAAACAAGATCAGTTACTGAGAGACAGAAGTTTAACTGGGAGGAGTGGCCAATCCCCCAAGGACTGGGAGTTGTTTTGTTTTTTTGGTTTTTTGTTTAATAAGAACATGAAAAGAAAATATTAGAATATAATTCACCTCTAATAGAATTCAAAATAGTGGCATTTTGGAATATAGTTAATTTTTCTGTGGACTGTCTATGCAGTTTTTCAGGTGTCACTTCCACCAGTTTGAAAATGTGTATTTATTTCTATTTCTATAATTTAGCTAACCTCAATATAGAAAGGAATCAGGTATGGTCTGGGAGAGCTGCCTTAAAAAATATATATGACTTAATTTCCACAGCAATTTTGTTTTAATTAATAACGTAAAGTGATGTGGTCAAGTCTGAAAATATTTCAGTATTTCATATGATACTTATTTCAAAATCATAAGTACCCTATAGTTCTTCTACCTTTCAGGTGCTTGGATTTTAAATTTAGGCTCTGACTTTGAGGTGAATCTGAGCTTGAAATTATTCCATGTATGTGGCCTAACTTCTGAATGACATAATTTTAAAGCAGTGCAGATCAGCTCAGTAGGAAAAGGCCAGCTTAATCAGTGTTTGTAGTTTTAAATCTACTGAAGTATATTTTTTTCCAACTGAGTCAGTCTTCAAAGTACCAGTCAGCTCATATCTCTTGCCCAGGTGAGCCAAGATTAGCTCCAAACACTTCGCACATCACATCTGTTTGGAAGTCTGAGTCTGAAGAGTTTGGAATTAAATGCAGTGCCTTACAAGTGATTTCAGATACTTAAAAAAAATTGTTAAATTTTAAATAACTTACATTATTAATATTTATCTTTTTTATTAAATACATTTTTACTTTATATTTGACTACAAGCTCTACTTGTAAAAAGACTACTCCAGCACTCTGAGAGAGACACACATAAGGATATTTCATTCCTTGGAGAAATAGATTTATATTCTATTATAAAGTTATCTGATTTTGACTGTATTATAGTTCTGTCTTTATAGCACTGCATTTTAGCCAATACACTGTGAATTCTCTCACACTCATTCTTCTCTCTTAACAGCCACATTGCTGATAAAAACCTTAAAAGTTATTTTGATATCTCTTTTGCCCAATGGCAAAGCTCATCTGTACTCGCAGTCATTCCTGAACAGAAGTTTAAACATTACTCCATTAAAAGATCTCTCTTTATAGGGACTAGAAAAATCTCCCAAGGAGTGTATAGCAACAATTCCAGCGTTTTCTATCTTGATAGTTAAAAAAATAAGAACATTTTTTGAAGCAAAATCCATCATTTCACTTCCTTGTGAAAGGAATCTTTACATTTTCTTGGAATAAGCCCAACTTGTTCAAACTGCCTCCAGCACGGGAAGGAGCTGGAGGTGCTGGAGAGAGCCCAGAGGAGGCTCCAGGATGAGCAGAGGATGGAGCAGCTCTGCTGGGAGGAAAGGCTGGGAGAGCTGGGATTGCGCAGCCTGGAGAGGAGAAGCTTTGGGGTGAGCTCAGGGTGGCCTTGCAGGGCCTGAAGGAGCTGCAGGAAAGATGGAGAGAGACAATGGCCAAGGGCTGGAGGGCCAGGAGCCAGGGAATGGCTTCCAGGGCCAGAGGGCAGGGCTGGCTGGGATCTTGGGAAGGAATTGTTCCCTGGCAGGGTGGGCAGGCCCTGGCCCAGGGTGCCCAGAGCAGCTGGGGCTGCCCCTGGATCCCTGGCAGTGCCCAAGGCCAGGCTGGACATTGGGGCTTGGAGCAGCCTGGGACAGTGGCAGGTGTCCCTGCCATGGCTGGGGTGGCACTGGGTGGGCTTTGAGGTCCATTCCAACCTCAACCATTCTGGTATTCCTTTTACGATTTTAGTCTGATTGGTTGAAAGAGAGAGAGTAGGTAAGGATTTTAGGAAATAGGAGCAGTTCATTTGTAAAGGAAGTGATAAAGTTCCTTGGATAAATGGGAAGGTTATGGTTCTTTCAAATGTGCAGAATCCTCAGCTTCTGACGAGTAACTGGGATGAAGTAAGGATGAGGTTTAGGGTAATGAAAAGTAGAAGAATCAATTAATGATGGAGGTTTTCTGTCTGGAATGGGAATGATGTAGGATAGGCTGCATTGTGAGATTTAGATCATAATTTGTTGTGGTTGATTCCCCCAGATTTCCTGTGAACAGAAAAGTGAGACTTTTAAACAGGAGAGGCTGGAGGATGCAGTGGGGTGTTTCCATTTGTTATTGGAGTGGAATGTCAGTCAGTCAGTTACCATGAAATGTTTTTTTGATGAATTATCATTTTTGAAACTGTTTTTAATATGGGATTTAAATTTTGTTTTAGCTTCAGAAAGGCCATTTTATGGTGTCCAGATCTGAACAAGCCCACCACTCTGCAAGTTGTATAGACTGAAAATTAGTGTTTTAGTTGAATATATATTCAGCTCTAACTGTGTGATATCTGATCTAGAATTATTTGGTTTAGTACCATTCAGGTCTTCACATTTTCAAAGCTAGTTATACCGCAACAGTGTATTACCCATGTAATTTATCAATATTTATTCATTATCCAAATGGCAGACTACTTGTCATAATTAATTATTGAAGTAATAAATAGTCTTATTAATAAAAACAGATGACAAGAACAGAATGATTTCCTTGATAAAGACTGATGACAGATTCTAGTATCTGACACGACACTCAGAACGCTGTGCAGATTGAATCTAAGGCCTCCTGCATGGATAATAAATTGTTATTTCACAGAATAAAATGATTGATACATTTGCTTTGTGTGGAAAAAGCACCTGGGAAAAGATTCTACTCCCTACGTTATTTAAACAGACTATGGTGAAATTTTCTTTCCTTGTGACAAATTTAACTTTCCAAGGAAGTGACAGCTCTTTGGCAGAGAGAGAGGAATTGATGCCTGCTTGGGGTCCTTGACTTACAGGTTCTCCTAGAAGTCACATTCATTTGGAATTCTCCTGGCCCTGCCTCTCGTTCGGCAGCGCCCAGAGGAGGCGCTGGGGCGGCTGGGAGGATGATGATGGTGGCAGAGCACGTGGAGAGGATGCTGAGACAAACGAAGGATGTCACACACTTTGGGGACACTGCTGCTGCTGTTCTTGCTGCGTGGCTGGCGTGGCCTCTGCTTCAAACTCGTTGTGGTTTTTCCCTTGGTTTGAGCTCTCCTTCGGTGACAAAGCAGCCCCAGAGATTGAGCGTCGTTTGACAGCTTGGAAATGGCCGGGCTGGGGAAAGGAAGAGGTTTAACACAGAATGATGATGTAAAATAAAAACCCAGCAAACAATCTCAGGAAGTGTTTTATTCATGACCAGTGTTATTGAAGATTAAAATCTAAATATTAGATTTCAAAAGTCTTCTGAGGGGTGTTGGGTCCGTAAGATGCCTGGCATTTGTTTTCCTTAGCTTAAGGAAAATAACATTTTGTTTCCTTTAGTGCATCTTTTCCCATTTTTCTGTATTTTACTTGAACTTAAAGGAGTTTCATAGATAAAAAAATCTCTGACTTTTGCAATGAACTGAGACATGGAAGTCCTATATAATTTTCTCTTAATTACTTCCTTAATAGCTGATTTAATGTAGTCTATAAAATCAGTCTCACCATCAACAAAGTCATGATATGGAGATTTATAACAGGTCTTACAGAGCCTTGTTCAGTTGCTGAGCTTGAGATCAATGATATTATAAAGAAACAGTAATAGAATATGCTATTCTACGGAATGTCCATCTATTTAATTTATGAATTTTTATGCTGTAAGCTGAACTTTGCACTAATTCTGACTCGTGCTCCTATAATCATGTATAAAATCTAGTTGCACTTCTATTGGAATTTTGGGTTTAGGCCAAAGAGATGAGTAAAGCACTGAGAAATAACTGTATATTAAGAAATGGAAAATAAACAATTATTGCAGGTTGGACACACTCATCCCTGGAACTGACTTTGCATCCATCCCACAGATTTGCTGGTTATTTGCATATAACTTTTCTGAGAATGGCAATGTTTTTCTGGCTCACTGAGGATGGATACCCTGAGCCAAATCCTATCACAGTCAACTCCATCCGGTCTTAAGTGAAAAATCATCTTTCTGGAAGGACTTAGATGATCAGAAATGATACAAGAATAAACATGGCAGAACTTTACATCTGTTTAATATCAATTTTTTTTTCAGCAACAAGTAGAAGGGAGTAGGGGATAACTGACTACTTTTAAAACTGCCTTCCTAATGTGAATAATCAATAATATAATTGCATAATAAATTCTAATAGTTAAATCTGATTTTGGCAATTATATGCCATATACATCGTGACAACAGTTCTGTAGGAATTTTATCTCTTTCAAAGTGATCAAAGTTTAAATTCAAACCCAAGTGCTCAAATTCAAAGGAATTCTGTCAGAATTGTCTATCTCTGCAGATCAATAGCTGTAACATAAAAGGCAGTTTAGGAAAACAAATATTTGACACATACACTTGGGAGTGGGAAGATGTGATAATGTTTTGTCTTAACTGCCCACCTGAAACCACAGATTTCAGAGCTGGGCATTGTTTGGCTTGACTGATATTAGAATGAAAGATCTTCAGGATCCTAGTGCAGTTCCTCATGCAATTATTCTTGTCTTCACACCCAAATATTTTTGGCAGCAGGGTTGGTGAGCATTTCTTTGCTCTGCCCAGTTGGGCACACATAGAGTTCAATGTAGAATTTATGTATCTTAGAGGGCTGGCTTTGTTTGATTACTTGGTTTGGATTGTAATCCCAGCAATTCAAAGTGAAATCTAGATGTCATTTTAATGTTATTGTTTCTAAAAGTTTCTTTCAGTAAGATTTCTCTCCTATTTCATAACAAAAGCTATTTAGAATTCTCTTGGGTTTAGCTGCAGTAAATTGTATAGCATTCTTCTAAAAGAGACAATCAAAGAGTTTGAACTTTTCAAACAAAGAATTAAAGGAAAAGGAGCAGAATACATGATGCTGAAGTGAAGCATGCTGCAGAAATCAAACTGAAGAAGCTGATGGGGACTTACTAACATCTGCTCCTTCTGCTGAAATCTGCTCTAAAGTCTGAGCATCTCAAAGAATTCTGTTTATATGAAAGCATCCACTACCTGATTGTTACTTAGCAGGTGAGAGGGAAATCAGGAAGTCACTTTTATGTACAGAATTAATAACAGAAGTTTAAAGATGACTTAGCTGCCCCAAGAAACTGAGAATGAAGTGATGATTGGCAGATAACAGGTGGCCCTCATGCAAGGTGGTCCAGGTTAGTTTAAATGCTGTAAGATAAGTTTGTTGTGAGTCAGCTCACAGCATCATGAATATAGAAGAGCTAAATACCCTCATTCGGGGCCCTTTTAGAAAGCTCTCCATGTAAATTTTGTTTATACAGCTTCAACATGCACTCAGATGAAACACCCTATTTTCATGTTTTTAAAGTAAATTACCCTGAATAGAGAGAAGATGATTTGCAATGTAATTAGGCTAAAGTGAAATCCAAGTTTCATACAAAGGTCAAGTTATCCTCTAGTTTATCATTTACAAAGTTTTTACCTTTTCTATCCGTCCATACCCTTTGAAGTGCTGTTTCAATTTAGAACTGATGTAATTATACAGAACTTCAATTGTTAATAGCACCAGTGGGAATGAGTGATTCATTTTTTCCTGGATTATAAAACACTGCTCTTGTAAACCACAGACACAGAATTTTCAGTTCTGTGTCTGTTGACAAATGTATTAATCTAATAGACAGACATCTTGGAAAATATGGAAAAACTGGACAGAAACCGCTTTTTTAATTTCTTCAGAGAGTGGTTGAGAAGGTGGAAGCATCTCTTCTACTGATTAAAAGAGGGAGAGTTAGAATATTTTCAGCTATATTTACAGCAGAACATGTTCTTGCTCTTTTCCTTGTATATCCATAAAAGATTCCGTTTTGCAATTACTCAGATTTTTGAGTCTTGCTGTTGTTCTGCAGCTGCACAGCAGCTTAATCTGATCTACATGGGGGTTGTAAGTCCTTCCTCTTGCTATAGCCTTGTATTTTCAACCTCTTCTTCCTTCCCACCATCATCTGTATTCCAAGATGCTTCTGTGGCTGCCTCCTTTGCTTGCTGCCTAAAAGTAGATGAAATGTTGTGTACGTATTGAATGGCCCATAAAGAAAACCTGAGTTGTTAAATGCATTACTTACAGAAGGATGAAATTCATTATTTATATAGTAAAGAAGCAGTTTGTGTTGTTAAAGAATTTCGAGAGCCAGCTCGGGTGGTTGGCTTGTGCTTTCTGGAAAGGCACTGAGTGATTTGCCTTGGTAGATATCAGGCTGACGTAATTCTTGTTCCACAAATTCAGTATCTAGAAGGACTAGAACTCCTCGCATTATTTTGAGCATCAAACAATCCTGTATTCATGGAGTACAGTTGGAGTTTAGGAGCAGGGCTTATGTGCACTTGACACATACTTCAACTAAGCTTCCTCCTGGCTTTTACTTTTGAGTTTTTGTTGGTTGGTTGATTGCTGTTTGGGATTTTTTGGGGGGGTCAAATGAAAATTTAATTAAGCCTGTTTAATATGGCTGTATTAAAAAGTACATGGGAATCTTCCTTTCCAAAGCATATTCATAATTATACCTTCTAGCTCTTGATCACAATAGATGATCCAAGGGCGTTATCCACAGCTAATCGTGAACTCATCCATGGCTGAAATCCTCTGAAGTAGAAACGTTACCATCACTTGCATACATCTTTCATACCATTAAAAATAATAATTAAATAAAATTAGTTGAGTGCTCATTTTTTTTCATTTTGAAGTATGGCTGGATAGGTACAATCTGATTTCCTTAATTATTCTACAAATTCAGAGTAATATATTAAGAGTGTTGTAATATTTTTTATCCTCAGGGATATTTAGTTCTCTTAAAGCAATTTAAGCAGGACAGCCTTATTGCTCTGTCAGACTCTAGTTATGTCCAGAATTATGAGCACAAAGAACTGTACTCTCACCCATGAAAATTAACAGAGTTCTGCTGCAGAGAGATCAACACCAGTTTTTACAGAAATATTGGGCCATAGTTTACAGTTGGAAAAAAAAAACCCTTTGGAATTACAGTGCAGTTTTAGGTAAATAGCATAAATCCAAAGTGAATTCTGCTTATGGCTCTGGGATTAATCCTGAATTCTTGTAAAACCTTGATTGGCTTGTGCTGAAAGGCCGTGATGTTATCATTAAAGTCTCACACAGAGTTCTCACATGCAGCAGTCGATTTCCCAGTCATTGGTTAATTAGTGACCAACAGGAACAATTAGCTGTTAAATGTCTGGCACTTTTGGGGAGAGTTTCTTAAGGGTACTCTGGTTTCACCCAGCCCATCAGATCAGTTTCTGGAGTTCCATGGGGAGTCTTTCTCTGCATGCTGCTCTCGTTTTTTGCCATTAGACTTGGAAGGAAGTCCACAGACTCCTCAGCATAGAGATCCTGGATTTCCAGGGTTTGATGCTGATCTGGAAGGATAAATGCTGTTACCACAGCAGAGGGAATTCCTAAAGTGGGATTAGCACAGGACAGAGCCATTCAGGTGGCAAACTGGAAACAGTCTTGGTCTGGGGTCTGTGAGAGAGCCGTAGCTGTGGGATGGCAGGAGATCATTCACTGGGAATGTGAGAGTTTGCATCCCTCTTCCCTGAGCAGGGAATGGCTCTGAACTTCCCCAGAAGCTCATGAAGGTTTCTGGGCCGGGCACTTTGGGAGTTTTCTGACACTGCCTGGAGAGTGAAAGGCTTAGGCAGAAAGAGCCCGTTGGGAAAGAAGGATGAACCTGGAAGTCTTTGGGGTCCTCGGTGTCCACCCTAGTGCTGGTTCCCATCAAAGCAGGGTTCCCTCCTCACCCAAACACCAGGAATCCTTGTGTTCCTTCCTGCCCTTGCCACAGAGGACAGCAGCTCCTTGCTGCTCTTTGTGGATCTCATTCACACCAAACACACAAAACAAGAGCAATTGAAAGAGTACAATTTTCATCGTCATTCCTCAATCCCCTGTGCATAGTGGAATCAGACTTCCACCACTCTTCTTTTTTGAATTTAGGCTTTTTCTTAGTGGCCATTAATTTCTGGAGATGATTCAGCCAGTTTAATAAGAAAATAGGGTTTTATTCCACTTCATGCACCAACAACTCCATTGTTACCTAAGGGCAATTACAAAATAGCGTATCCCAGCTTTGTCAGGTATCAAATACCCACAGCTCTTATTCACTGTCTGGGGAACTAAATAAGCACTGCTGAAAATGAGGGCATTTGTTAATGTCGGGTGTGTTAATTAAACCACTAGAAAAAGCACAGCGTGGCTCCTGAATGCAAGGTCAAGTCTTCCACACCTCTTGTTACTCAGGTGTTATTGGTCATATTTGTCAGAGACAGTGAGCTAGGATGTGTTGAGAAGTGATTTTTAGTGTCAGGTCTTTTTAAAAGGATCAACACAGGGAATAAAATGGGAATGTATTTCAATATTACTTCCAGATGCTTGTCAAGTACAGACACAGAAGGTAATAGTGGAGCTCACCAAGTTAAAACCACTTAAAAAAAATACAGCGTAAAGAATTAATTCATGTGGTTCTGTGTATATTTATACATTAAAACCAGTAATAAATACAGAAATTGTGAGAGTGCTGCTGATACTGTGTTTGAGATCTGAGCCTAAGTGTCAAATAACTCCATGTTATGAGTATTCCAGTTAAATGTGTGCAATTATAACTGATATGTTTAAAATTATTATTTTGAGTATCTTATTTACCACTTATCAGCTGCCAGTTTTAAAAACAGTGGGGACAGATTGATCAGATGTTTAACCATGTGAACTCAAGTGTTTTCCATCAGCTCTGCTTTTGCTTTGGAGCTGAATTGGGTACAAAACAGAAGAGTGTGCAGTAGATCAGATCAGATTTGCACAGAAACATCAATCCCTGTAATAAATTCCTTTATAGCAAATTGAATTATTTTCAAAATCACACATTTATTCAAAGTTTTTTATGAAATGAGAGGCTAGTGCTGTCCTTTTGTAAGTGTACAATATGCAGGGCCCCAAACCCTCTATAATCACTCTTTATAATTGAAAGTAGAAGCTATATGATTAAATCTTAATCTCTTGTATTGATATAATGTACCCCAAATCCTGCCTTTGTGGTTTTCATTTTGTTTTGCATTGTTACTAATGATTTTATTATATTAATGTAGTGAAGGGACAGGGAAGTTGGGGAATACTGCTTACTGCAAAAGGTTAAATGGTTATTTGAAATAATTCATTACAGCTGAAAGAAAGCATTCAAATTCTTAAATCTGTATACATTTAATATTTTCTGTGTGCTTTTAACAAGAGTGCTCTGCACATCTGTGTCAGCTGTCACTAACTGAAATGCTGTGTTTGATCGGGGGCTCTGTTAGACTTTGGAGCTAACAGGGATTTACTTGTCTGCATGGTCAGTGGGATTTGGAATGACAATTTATTATAGTGCATTACACTTTATTTATAATTCACAAATGGCTTACAGCTTTAGGTTTTTGTTATCTTGTTCCTAAATCCTCTCTTCGTGGTTAGTGTCAGTATCTGTTAGATTGGGTTGCTAATAGAGCATCCTAGTCCAGCCGGAAGGGACACGCAATGACCATTGTCCAAAGGCCTCTTAAACCCTGCCAGACCTGGGCACTGACCACCTCTCTAGGAGGCCATCCCAGTGCCTGGCCACCCTCTGGCTAAAGAAATGCCCAGTCTAAATGTCCCTGTGCAGCTCTGGGCCATTCCCAGGTGTCCTGTCACGGGATACACAGAATGGCGGAGCTGGAGGGCCCCCAGGGGCTCCTGCGGTGCCACCTCCCTGCTGCAGCAGGGCCAGCCCAGAGCCCAGGGCACAGCAGTGTGTCCGTGTGCCTCTGCAACAGCCCAGGGAGGAGCCTGCAGAGCCTCTGGGCACAATCTGTTGCAGTGCACCAGGGAGAAGAACTCAGCGTGTCCCTCTCCATGTCCCCTCCCCAGGAAGAAGAGGTCACCAGTTATTCTCGAAACGAGAGCAGACAAACAGAACAGTGACACAACAATTCTCTTGCACAAACCCTTCCCAGTGCTCCTCTCCTGCTCCAGTGGAACCCATCTTACTGCCCTGAAAAGGAAAGTGTGAGGATGAATGGTTCCTTCAGTTCAAATAAGGTGAGAAAATACAATATTATACAGCTTTGTGGTGACCAAAGTGTAGCGGGGGCACGGGTCAATCACACGCAGACCAATGTGATCAGGTGAAAGCCGTTTATTACACATCAGAAAGCTACTTATATCCATCTTCTACTTCTCTATATCTGAGCAGTAGATTGGTTACTAGCTACTTGTTTACACATCTAAACGAATCACTTAGAGCGATGGTGAGCTGTCATACAAACGCTGCTTCTGTTGGCTCTGCTAAGGTGATGCTGTATGGTTTGCTTTTCTGTTATTCGTGGGATTTGTGGAAGCAGGTAGAGAGGTCAGGCAGACAGGCTCCAAGATGGCGAAGAGAGAACTTTATTTACAAGAAGTTCTTTTTATACACAGTAATAAACAATTGTCTATTGGCCAAAGACAATCCACCCCCAAAGACCTATTGGTTATGGCTTGTACACCTCTAACACAAAACACAGAGATTAAGAAAGTACAGTTTATCTATATTCTCCATGAGAGAGAAAGAAAATCCTAAAACACTGCAACTACAATGCTGGATTGTGCATATTTCACTGCCCTGCCTATTAAGAACACCCAACACCAAAGGAAAAGTTTGTTCATGGTGGCTGTACCTGAAGTGATGCAAGAAGGGACTTTGAACAAAATAATCTGAATCAGCAAATGCAGTTTGAATTTTTAGCCCAGTTAATATTTAATACCAAGTACAGCTGGTGGGGTTTTGCCAAGGGATTTTTGCCATTGATTTTATTTGTGTTCTTACAATTTTTTGATCAAGAGCAGTTCTACAACATCACAATCATTTGTGAAAATTTTGAACAGCGTAAGAGTTTTGAACATTTGGGTACAAATTCTTGTTGAATTTGGTTTTATAATTGAGTGTTTGCTATTTGGCATTGAACAGTTCTTATGCCACTGCTCAGAAAGACTTTCTGAGCAGCAAGAAATGCAACCCCTCACAGGATAGGAATGTTTGGAATTAGAATTTCACAAGGAAACCCCTTCTTGTGTTCCTGCAGAAACAAACAGTGGGCTGTGCTCTGAGCAGCAGTTTCTCTTCAGGTGCTCTAATGTATTCCACCAGCCATGTGATCAAAAACAGGCAAAGTGTGAGGAAATCCCACCTTTTTTTGTGTGTGGGTGAAGAAGGAAAAAGTCATTTTAGGAGTCCTAATATTGGAAACATTTAGAACTGTTAATATTACCAACTCTGTATTATAGAGAACTGAGACTGCAACTGTATGAAGTGTTCCATATAAACAGTCCTCCCAAGAAGCAGAAATGTGACTGTAACAATATAAACACTGGTCTTTCTCCTCATGTTAAAATGAAAATATTGTAATAAAACTTTAGAGTACAAGAAGCAAAGGATTTCAGACAACCAGCTCATTTGTGTTAGGTAGTGTAATAGAATATACAGGAAGCAAAACAAGGCATAACATAACAGGCTTTCTTTAAAAGAGCCCAATAAATGGCATTCCAAGTCTAATGGATTCTGAGGAGTCTCTCCTCAGCAGAGACTGTGGAGCAGCCATGAATTTCAGATTGTTGGCAGAGGTTTCCCTGGGTTATGCTCACACAAGTTATCATTTCACTGGAAATAATGCTTCTTACCTGTGGTTAGACATGAAAAACACATTAACAGAACCACATTATATCAGGATAACATTCCCCTATTTAAATCTGTCACGGTTTCACTTTGAGATGTTACCCATTGGCAGCTCAGTGTAGCTGACAGAAAATACCCTTGTTAAGCAGACTGTGATATCCTCAAAATGTAGCTCCAGTCCAGCTATGTTACCCCCGAAAATTTGTTCTGTGAGGACATAACTCCCCAGCAGTGATGAGTCAGAACTGGGCACCCCCAAAGTTCTGAAGCATTGAGGAAAGCAGCTCATGTCAGGGCACAGGGCTCTCTCTAGTTTGACACCACAAAGGTGGGGGTTTTTTTTATTCTATAAGACATTTGGATTTAGCAATGTCTGTGGCTAAAGGTGTGAGATTAGTTCTGCTGAGAAGAATCTCAGTGTTATAGTCTTGATAAATAAGAAGCCTGTTGGGGTCATTCTCAGATCCCCGTGTGTTCTGCTTTCTCTCACCCCTATACCTTTCCATTAGGTTCTTGTATTTGGCTGTATGGTATAAGGTGCTTTGTGCTTCTCAGTTTCTAATTAAATCTACTTCAGAGTAAGTCTTTTCGAGTGCTTCACTACAGCTGGCTCCACTAAAAGTTATTGAAGTACTATTGTTTTCTGCTAGTGACATAGAAGTCCTTGTGAGGGGAAAAAAAAGTTCTCAGTTCTTGTGAGAACAGGATTAACTTTGTCATAGAATCGTAGCAGAGTTACCTGGATTGGAGTCCTGCAGGTCAGCAAGGCCAGCTTTCTATTTGAAGAAAAATTATTATGAGCCTGCTGCTCGATGAGGTCAATAGCTTTGTCTAGCAGAGGTTTAGAAGCCTCTGTGCCTGGTGATTTTATTACCTGAAAGGACAACCTCACCCAAGGCAGCACTGTTCTCCCAGTGAATTAGTGGTGGAGTGGATTTTGTTGTTTGGGGTTTTTTCACTTATTTAACCTGACCCTTCAAAGCCTGAGTTTCTGGTTCTCTGAGTTTTCAGTGTGATCAAGAAGAGTTCAGGCTCATCATCCCTCAGTCCACTGCAGCATCCTATACCTAAAACAGTATTTACAGATCTTAGTCATCGTGATTTTCTGGTAGCGCCATTTTCCTTCCTCAATCATAGATTTTATTGCCTGTAAACCTTCGATGCTGAGTTTCCTGGTTTCAGTTACCATCCAGCAGGGCCAGCCCAGAGCCCAGGGCACAGCAGTGTGTCCGTGTGCCTCTGCAACAGCCCAGGGAGGAGCCTGCAGAGCCTCTGGGCACAATCTGGGCAGGGCTGGCACTGCCCGAGGAAGAAGTTGTGCCTCATGTTCAGAATGGATTCTGAAATTCCAGTAGATTTCTGTATTTCCTGCTGTTTTTAACTGTGTGATGTCTGTAGCGTTTTAGTGCAGTGGAATTGTGGCTATATAGGGATGTATTAAATAACTTGAAGATAAAATTGGGAATGAAGAGCAGGTCCTGTGCTAATTATTGCCACAGAACCTTTTCCCTTTGCCCAGTGTGACTAAAGTGGCTGCAGCAGCCCAGTGATGATTCTGTTTGAAATAATTTCTTACCTCATGGTTGCAGGACATCAATCAGTAGCTCTGCAAGCAGACACCTTCCTGCTCCTCTGCTTTATCTCCGTGTTCCGCTGCACAAGAAGTGGAAAAACTCTTGTTAATTTTACAAACAATCTCCTCCCTGGTACCTCAGTCCCACCTAATTGCATTGCAGTGGATTTTGACATCCAGGCTAGTGCATGACAGATTTACTTCAAACTGTGGGACAAACCCTTCTTTAATTTATACTGATGTCAACAGAACTTTTGCCACTTTGACACCGACCCCTTGCAGAATGGCACTTCACTGACATTGTAAAGTAAGGTGGTGTTTGAATCCTGTGCTGGGAAATGGAAATTCTGCATTTCATTTGAGAAGCTTGGACAGCTTCCAAATATACGTAATTTTACTTAAATTTTACTTAACCAGTCCACAAAAAGAGTCTGAACCGGAAGCCAGATATGGATTTTTATTTTATTTAGGATGAGTTTGCTCAAGATTTCAGTGTTTCATGCAACAAAATCAAGAAATATCTCCTTTCTTTCCTTCCTGTGTTTCTGACCTCTCTTTTCCTCAGTGGCACTAGCAGTGCATGATGAAGGAACAGGGATATCCCTGCTGGTGCCTGGTGGTCATTTTCCTTCAATTTGGGTTCCAGGTATTGGAGCTGCTTGCTTTGCAGTAATTATTAGTTGCTTTTGCTGCTCAAGCTGAGGGCAATTTTAGTGCCCATTACAGGAAGGATTTTTAAACAAGATAATTAGCTAGTTACCAGTAATGGTTGCAGTAAAAATAAGAAAAAATTCCACTGTGCTACCTGATATATTTTTGCTCTAACCTCTGATATAGCTTCTCAGCTGTTGTAGTTGGCTTAGTTTGGTGGAAGCCAAATTCAGCAGTGATTTATATACCTGAGGATGTGGCCTATCTTTATTTTTTCCCTTTTACAAATCTACATTGTTACTCTGTTTCATTCTTTCTTTTGATAGCCTTTTTTTTTTCCCTGCTGTCTGCTTTGATGAACTTTAACCACAAACAATAAGTAAAAAGCGAACATTATTTTTAAAGATATATACACACACATATATATGCACACATCTGAGAGAGCTTTTGTTAGGGAATAGCAGCTTTGATAAAAAAACTCCGTAAAAGCTCAGCAATGTGGTAATTAAACGTCCATGCATAAATTCTTTATTTTGCCTCCCCACTTGAGCTATGCAGAGCCTGTTGGCTTTCACAGCTCTTGACATTTTGATAGCCTTTGCATTTTAAGTCAGTTTCATTTCATCTCATTCGACACCTAATTCAGTCTAATTTCACTTTTGGATTAATGAAAGAGACTGAATGCATCTTGGAAAAGTTCGATTTCCCTGACTAGGAGAACGTCATTTAGGAAATCTCTTTTAAAGGTAACAAGGCAATCTAATTCTTGGTGCAAAAATTTACATGCTTTACAGATAACATAATCCAGTTTTTTGTTACCTCTTTTGCTACGCACCTTTCAGAACTGAAGTAGAACAAGAGTGTTAATATTCTCATTAACTTTATCCCTCCAATGCATTTGTGGAGAATCAGTTCCCAGAATCTGTAAAAGAGCCTCTCCTGCTTTTGAACCTTCTGCAGTTTCATTTGCACTGTTTGAGTCTTAACCCATGGTTCTGGTGAATCAACACCAGCGTTTCTGGCTCTTCTCCAGGAAGATTATAGTGCTGATAGCAGGAGGATTCTTCCCTTTCTGGGAGGTAGCTGATTTTTGATAGTGCAAAAATGATTATGTTCTTATTCTCGTGCTGGTTATTACTTGTTTAGTAAACTGCAGGTACTTGTCAGGCTGTTCTGAGAGAAGTAATTACCCAGCATTTGGGATGTGAATGTTGCTGTTTGAGTTTCTTAAATGAGACTTTATTAAAACGGGAGTGATTTTCTTCTGAGAATTCTGTTCTTAATAATTATTGGCCTGATCAAAACCATGCTTAAATGTTCTAAAAAGAGGGGAGAAAAATTAAAGGTACACAGAACAGGAAAAAAAATCAGGTGATGTTGTAAATAGTATATTTTATATATATGTGTGTGTGTGTGTGTGTGTATTTGTGTTTTTTGTGTGTATATATATACATATGTATATATCTCACATCAAATCCATAGGAATTCGTTTGATTCCATATTTTATTTCCACCATCATTACCATGTTCTTTATCTAACAAAAAAATGCTTTTCATGTTCTTCCCTAATTTCTTCTCTTCAAAGAAATTCCACACCACGAATTCCATCAATATATAGAATATTTCCTCATGGCAGTGTCACTGTGTGTGCTGAGAGGGGCACACTAGGAAGAGAAATGAGATTCTATTGCTGTCATTACTAACTGAGTTCTAATGCTGGAGTTCATTAACACAGAAGGAAACACAGCTGTACAGCCAAGACCTTCCTATTAAAATTTACTTATTGAAATTTTAAGTGGACTGTGTGGTACTGAAATCACATTTCAACCAACAAGGTATTATATAGTCTTAGTATTACATTTACATACTTGATTAAAAATATATTAGTTATGAGTTCTATCAATTTACTAAAGAACAATTTCATTTTGCAAAAAGATCAGTTAAACACTATTATTTCAGTAGCTTTTTACAGTGATGGTCTTAAATAACCATTCACTGTAATCAGAGACTGCAGCATTTGCATATTTTAATTGATTTGGACATTGTCTGCCTGTTCTAGGTGGAAAATACTCACTTGGTAGCATCCATGGTTTTAAAAAAGTGGATATAGTTACTTTCCTCTTGTGCTGTTCCTGACTGAGTCAGCAATGCTGTGCTGTGACCAAACACAGTAAGTGCCTATGATTTACAAAATTGGATAGAACAGGCAAGAACAGCAAAGATTCCATGCAGAATCTGTGGGTTCTGTTGGGGTACGTGTGTCTCACTGGTACCAGTTTATGGGACACTCTGTCCTTTACAAGTCTTTCCATGAGAAATACGAAACAAAAGATTTGATGTTTTTGATCTTGTAGTTCAGCCCAGCCTCATCAATCTTCAGAAGTTTTGCTTTTGGGTGTTTTCATGGACAAAGCACATTCACCATTGTACTTCTTCTAAATGAGACACCGTGGGACTGTTCCTATTGATTAGACACATTATCCTGCTCTGAGTGGCCAAAAACAGCCTGCAAATTGTACAAAGATGTAAAATTCTAATAGAAGGCAATCACACAACATTGGGTGATGCAACATTTGTTGGGGTTTTATTTAATGCCATGATTGACCATGCGATCAAAGGAATTTGTAGACTCTATAGACTGGACCTGAATGAGAATAAAGTTTTCTAATGCATGGTTTTTTGAAAAGAAATAGAAAAATAGTGAATAAATAAAGTAGAACTGAAGCTTTAGTAAGCTCAGAAGATCACTGGGTAAAATCTGCAGTCTAAGGGGAAAAGGGATTCTGGAGGGGTTGACAGTTACTTAAGGAAGAAATATTAAGACTAGCAAAAAAGAAAAAAAGAGCATAAGCTCTCCTAAAAAAAGAAGGCATAGGAAGTTTAGTGCCTCACCAAGCTGGCTAAATAATGAATTCTTCAATGACGTGACGGTGAAAAAGAAGCCTAGAGAAAATAGAAGTCAAAGTATTGTGAGTGTAAATATAAAAAGAAAAAAAGCACAGAAATATAAGCAAAACATCAAAAGAGCTGCTAGAACTCAGAAGTCACAGAAAGAATAAAAGGCAGGATTCTGTAAGTACATTAATGGCAAGAGAGAAATGAAGGAAGGGCTGATCTGCTCCTCAGATGAGAAGGAAAATAAATGACAGCGGATGTTTTGAGAAGGTCCGAGTGTTAATATCTCTTCTGCATCAGTTTTAACTATAAAGCCACGCTGTGATGATTTTAAAGGAACTAACAGTAGTGTCACAGGAGAAAGGACTTGTGAGAGCAGAGGGAAAGATCAGAGCAGAGACTCCTTTGTAAGTGGTGCGCTAACACATCAGCCGATCTGGGAGATGCTCACTCAAACTGCCTGAGGAGTGGCTGAAGCTGCTGGAGGCATCGGGGGTGTCTTTGGAACAGGGCACGGCTAAAGGTGTCCAAACAAGAGAAAAATGGGAAGGAATTCAGCTGTTTTAAGAATGAGGAGAAAGTGAGCAGCTGGGCTTATGAATCAGATGGGAACAAATAACGAAAGTATCTCTTTACAAACACACAAAATCAGTGAGAGCACTGACAGAACAGAATCGTGAAAGAAAGATCAGAATCATGAAAGAAATCATGTCAAAACACCACCATTTCTTTTGTTATATCAGATGTTTTATTGATATGTGTGAGGTATTAGATACTGTATATATCTTAATCTTTTTATAAAGTGTGTAACTCCATCTAATAGCAGGAATTTCTGATTAGTAAGCTAAAAATATACTTTAGAAGAAACTGTTATAAAGTATCTTAGAGCATCATATCCACAAAGTATTTTTTAGTGGCCCACTACCTAACTGGGAAGATTCATTGAGAGCGATGATGTAGAAACCTAAGCAGGATATTAGAAAAAAAACTGCTCAAGAAAAATTGTTATCTTGGACTGTTACAGAATGTCATCACTTCTAGCAAAAAATTAACCCACTTACCTCAGAAACAGTTTCCATAAAGTTGGCTTTTCCATGGGACAGAAAATGGTCAAGATTTTCTTTTAGAGCCTTTCTTCTAATATTTGTACTCTAAAAATACAATTCTCATCATTCTCAAGAAGAAAAAAACCATAGTTTTATTTTCTCCACATAAACTAATAAGATTGTTTAAATTCTTTATGCATTAGTTATGGTCTAAACTTCCAGAAATTTCTGTTGCTGAAACATACTTCTTAGCCCAAATGCAATTTGAAATTGAATTCCCTGTAATTGATTATTCAGAAGGTTTGAAAAACAAACGGTGTCTGTAACCTGATCCATTTGCAGGCTTTCACAGCTTTGAGTCACTGCTTTGTCCTTGGAACCTATTGCTTTGAACCTACAGTAATAATTAAAGAACAAGATTTAAAAATGTATGACTTCATATCATACCTCCCTAACTGTATTTAATATTCTGATATCCCCAGCGCTGGTATTTCAGATCTCCTTGGAGTGCTCTTCCCAAAGCAGAGGGAAGGCCACTGTCCTCTCTCCATCACCCTTGAAACACAGCCCAGCCTGCTGATTGTAAACACCCAGGGCTGATCATGAGACTGCACATCACGAGGTGATTATCTCCACTCCTTTATGTTGAGTGTGTGTCTAGAATTTATGAGAGGAAGGAAGGGCTTCTGTGATCCTCACTAGTAACAAAATGGTGCTGGAAAATCCTGCCTCTCTTGGATTTGATTCAGTCCTGTCGTAGATTTGTCTATCTGAAAGTATTGATCACTCATAAAAGGGATGAGGAGCCAGACAAAAAGCAGGTGTGAGTTGTGTGTTTAATATCACTTTCCCTTGCCCTCCAGGTACCGCACATGCTGGAGTGCACCAAGGTGTGTCAGTGAATCTCCAGCTCAAGGGAAACTGAAATAATTGATATTTACCATCTTGGTGTCTTTACAAACTGACGTGCTATTACATGAGTAATAATCTCCATGTCCCTTCCAGCTGCGCAGTTTTGAGCACAAACTCACACCTCAGATTTAAAATACAACACAGAATGGTTTGGTTTGAAAGGGACCTTAAAGATCATCTTATTCCAGCCCTTGTCATGGGCAGGAACACCTTCCACTGTCCCAGGCTGCTCCAAGCCCCAATGTCCAGCCTGGCCTTGGGCACTGCCAGGGATCCAGGGGCAGCTCTGGCTTCTCTGGGCACCTGTTTCACTCTGTTGTTTGTTTTTTTTAAACATAAATTCGCCAGATACAGATTCCATTTCCTTTCCATCTGTGTTTCCTTTTCCAGCCTGACCTGCACTCACCAAATCAACAGGAAGCACACTGATTTGTCCTTACCCAAGTGGGGAGGCATACAGAATCTTCAGGAGTCACACTGGCACATGGTGATGCTGACCTATGTCTGCACATCATAATTATATAGATACATTATATGTAGATATAATTAGAAAAATTGTGGCTGCATATTTTTCATATGTATTTAATACCATAATGATCATAGAATCACGGAATCCTTTAGGTTGGGAAAGACCTCCAAGATCATCGAGTCCAACCTGTGACCAATCTCCACCTTGTCCTCCAGCCCAGAGCACCAAGTGCCACATCCAGGAATTTATGAGGGACAGAAATGTGTCACTGCTTTTCTGTAGCAGAAATAGCGTGAGGGCTGTTCCCCGTGGGAGGTTCTGTCCATGTACCCAAGCCAGTCCTTTCATTCAAGAGTTAATTTGAAAACTCCTATGAAATGTCTTCCCAGTTCTCTCCTCTGAAGTGCTCTGGTAAGGCTTTGCTGTGTCACTGGTGTGTCACTGGTGTGTCCCAGGACAGGGGAAGGGCAGGGTGACCACAGTGGCCTGTTCCCTGCAGCCTGAGCAAACTACGTGCAGCTCAAAAAAATAATCTTTTCATCCCTGTGAAAAGCCTGGGGCCATTTCTGTTCCCCTGAGCTGGGAAAGCCCACCCTGAACCTCTTCAGTCCCACATGTGCATGGTGTGGATTTGTGGAGGAGGCTGGAACAAGTGCAGTGAAATATGTCCTTCTGTGCAGTAGGACAGGGAATAATTCGGAAGGGTTATTCCTCAGAGGTCAGGGAGTTGGAAACTTGGATCAGAGAGGAATTTCCAGGGAGGCTGCTCTGACAGTGCACACGCCTCAGTGGTAATCAGGGTTACGAAGGCAACAAATAAAAGTGACAGAGAGGCAAAATTAAAGATCTGTCATGAAAGAAGGAGGCAAGAGAAGATTTTTAATAAGTGGAGGAGTTAGTTTGCTCTTAATTAATGACATTAATTTGGCTGACTGAGCTGTGAGCAGGGAATTTGATTCATCATCTGGTCATCAGAAGTCCTCCCAAGCTGACACCTCCTCATTTCTGCTGCCACTTCAGAGAGATGCAGCTCTGCCAACTTGTGCAGCTGATTCAAGTAATCTCCATGCACAACCAAATTAGGAGGAGCTTAAAGTAAATCACTTGATCCATAGCCATGTGAGAGGGAGGGCCAATTAGACAGGGCTGCAGGACTGGAGAACGAATTAGCTTTGAATTTGGAGAGGTCAGATAGGTGAAAACAAACAAGGATGTTGGTCAAGAACTGTCAGACTCTGAACTTAATGAACTTTTCTTCATTCTAAAAAATCCCTTTTATGCAAATGCATTTCTTACAGGAAAAGATACCAAAGTTTTCTGTAAGCCACTTCTGAAATACAGCAAATAGATTAAGGAAAAATAGGTATGATAACGCTGCTTTTCTCAAGAATGAGATCTATTTCCTTCCAGAGGATACTCTGCAGTGCAACAATGTAGTATACAAAGAGTATGAGGGAGAAAACACTTGTCTGTAGGTTTTGAGGATGGGAGCTTGTGCTGTTGGCCCTAAAGTGAAATATGTGTTTCTTCAATGCTGGTGCAGAATGATTTTTAAAAGCCAGGGCTCCTTAACAGGTATCAAACCACCTTTGCTAAAGCTGGCAGCTCTCTTCCCTCTGTATTTAGAGGAGATAATAGATGTGACACATGATTTATTGTGCACAGCCTCCTTCCTTATGCAAACACCAACAAACTCAGTTATGGGAAAAGCTGAGATGACACTTTCTGCCCTTTATTCTGAATACAAATCTCTTCATCACCAACACTGAGGAATCCCAAAGACGTAACACAAATACAGACAAACAGATATCAGTAGCCCGTTGCAAATTATACATAATTAAAAATTCCATTTTCCTTCAAGAACAGTGTGACGGGAATGACCTCTCACAGTTTCAAATAGTGAAAAAACCTGAAAAAAATGGTGCCTGTTAATTACTGTGCATGATTTAAATTGACATAATCCTTAAAGAAGAAGCTGGTGTTGGTGCTTGTTAGAGCAGCCAGATCTTGCATGATGAATTCTGTTTTCAGTTGCTTTAACTACAAATCTGCAAAGGCCCAGCCAATACTTTTTGTATGAAAATTCTGCTAGAGGACAATTCGCTACAATCCCCGAATTCCCTTCATAGTAGACAACTGACAATGTGGTGAAATAATTTCCAAAGAGAAAATGGTTATAGAAGGTTTTATTTTATTGCACCTAAGAGAGTGACAGTTTTTTTTCTTTAAAAAGTGCCAATAGTTGATGTTCTAAAACTGGAACATGATCTCTGGTAGATGAAAATGGTCTCTGTTGGCAAAGCTGCCCGGCTTTGAAAAATTGCATATTATTCAAGTTGCAATTGGGTCAGGCTGGACCATTCCTAGGGCCCAGCGATATCAACACAAAAAGACCTGGTCTCACTCTAATCCTATTTAGAAACTGAGATGGAAACCAAGCCTTTGCAGTGTGTTTATTCCCATCTCTGAGAGCCTTGGCTAGCCATGACAGATCAGGCAGTCCCGTGTTGCTATCAGTTAACTGCAGTTGCATGCAGGACATTGTAAAGGCTCGGTTTTTAGCAAAATCATTGCTAAATTGCTGAAGTAATTGGTGAGACTTCCAGTAGAATATTAAATGTTGATGTTAATGTGTTAACAATCCTCCTCTGGGCTCTCTCCAGCAGCTCCAGCTCCTTCCCGTGCTGGGCCCAGGGTGGGGCAGCTCTGCAGGTGGGGTCTCACCTGAGCACAGGGGCAGAATCCCCCCCTCAATCCATGCAGAAAAATGCTCTTGAAGCTCTGTGGCCATGCAGAAATCACCAGATGTATTTTATAGAATTGACTCTAAGATGATCTTACTGTGCTTTTCAGCATACAGACACTTAATTCCTCCCCGTGTCAGCTGAGAATTTTGGCAACACTGTCCACTTTCAGTTTGAATTTTGCCTGCTCACAGCTGACCCTTGTGTGCTTTGTGAACTCTGGTAACTGCAAATAGGCATTTCCCTGCCTTCTGCATGCTCTTGGAATGTGCATTTCCTGCACCTGGATTTGTAAGGTATTTCAAAAGGCTTCCATTTTAAAGGTTAAGATAAATATCGTAACCTAGCAGTTTCTGATAAATATGCACTATATTCATCTTTCACCATATTGAGTAACATTTATTTTTTAATTCTTTAGAAGGAAGCTCCATCCACCCCAGAGGTCTGACAGCACAGGATTTTTGGCTTGTCAGCTCCACCCGCTTGTCTGGTTTAGAGTATGGCAAATTTGCTCAGGACAGAATGCACAGAAAGTGTCAAACAGTCAATTAGAAGTACGACTAAAAATACTTGTAAGCCTAGTTCTTGTAGGCTCAATTTCTCTGCCTGTAAGGATGAGACAATGAGAAAATTAGCATTGACAGCTTCAAATACATTACCCTAAATGTAGCTAAGTAGATATTCATGTATAAATTTAAAGCTTTTGTGCATGTGTGTGTGTGTGTGTCTGTGTAAATTGCTTAAGTTTATTCAGAAACCACCCTGGTGTTTTTGAGATAAACTCAAAACACTGGCATGAGAATGATAAAAACAATTGAATTGTTGGAGAGAGCCCAGAGGAAGCTTCAGGATGAGCAGAGGATGGAGCAGCTCTGCTGGGAGGAAAGGCTGGGAGAGCTGGGATTGCTCAGCCTGGAGAGGAGAAGCTTTGGGGTGAGCTCAGGGTGGCCTTGCAGGGCCTGAAGGAGCTGCAGGAAAGATGGAGAGAGACAATGGCCAAGGGCTGGAGGGCCAGGAGCCAGGGAATGGCTTCCAGGGCCAGAGGGCAGGGCTGGCTGGGATCTTGGGAAGGAATTGTTCCCTGGCAGGGTGGGCAGGCCCTGGCCCAGGGTGCCCAGAGCAGCTGGGGCTGCCCCTGGATCCCTGGCAGTGCCCAAGGCCAGGCTGGACATTGGGGCTTGGAGCAGCCTGGGACAGTGGCAGGTGTCCCTGCCATGGCTGGGGTGCCACTGGATGAGTTTTAGGGTTCCTCCCAACCCAAACCGTTCCATGATTCTCTGTTTGCAGGCCAGGTGAATTTGTGTGAATTTTTAATCAATGCTTCTTTTTCCTGTTGGTTACACAATTTTTTTTTGTTTTCCCCATTAAAATTGCTGAAGTTGACTGCAAGCGATTTTCTTCTAAAATACTGGAATTGAAATGTTTCCATTGAAATTTCTGAAATACATATTTGCAAAAGGTCTAAGTGGAAAACATTGAACAAATAATAGTGAGAATTGCTTTCATTAGAAAAATTAATGAAAAGGCTGTACTGATAAGCTGCCTTTAAATGGCAATATCTGGAGATTCATTTGTGCCTTGAAAATGTCCCAGATTTAAACGTGTTCATGTTCCCTGCATAGCAGAATCTGGCCAACAAATTTTAAACCAGCCACTGACTTTATTCCTTTTTTTGTAATTATCCTAAATTTGGGTAGATACTGATTTTTCTTCTTTCAGTTCTTTTTTTTCCTTCAAAATCAATAGACTTTTTATCTCTGCCTTTTTAGTATCAGTTCCTAAAATGTTTACGCATGTTTAATTTTATGCGCTGACACCGTTCCGAGGACCCGCTAAGTGCTCGCAAAAAATTTTCGAGTGGGGGAAAAAGAATCGAGTTCTGGGCGAAGCAGGAGAATTTTATCTTGGCTATTAAAATGGGACAGACACATAAAAATGTCTGAACTTCTCTATTTATCAGCACTTTTCAAAGCATTCAAGCGTTGCAGTCAGAGACAGTTACAGCAACTGGTTGCTGGGTCTACTCAGGTATCATATTTGTAACCATTAGTATGCAGACAGCAGATGATTAAATGCACCTGTGATAAAATGTGACACCATATTATAAATGAGAATGGAAAATGAATTTATAACCATAAATCATGTATTAAAATATATATGACAAGCTCAGACTGATGAAGACAATGCCGAAATAGCAAATAGTGGATATGTCAGTTTTATCATAAAAAGGAGAGATGTTTTCTTCGTGTTCTATTTTGTGTCTTTTTTTGTCGTTATTGTTGTTTAAATTCATGTCTCTCAGCAAAAAATAACAACAGAGGTCTGGCTATGGCATATCTGTTAACTTTTGGTGGATATCAGCCAACATTCCTTTCTAATATTAAATAAGACCACGAAATACATGAAATTCTCGTGCAGAAAATTTAATATAAATTGAACTGACATCATCTCTTTTACCATAATAAGCATTTTTCCCCAGTTGTTCTATAGAAATTTGAATATTCCATCCAATTAATCGGAAATCATTTACCTGCAAAACTGTAGAAGCTTTCATTGTCCATCCAGCTTTATTCTAGATCTACAGAGTCACTGTCAAGGAGTCTGAAGGGAACTTTTGAGATCATCTGGGCACACAGACCCTCGTCTCAGTCTTGGGCATAAAAGATGGCCCAAACCTGCTCAACTGTCCTAGTAATGCATATTTCTCAAAAGATTTATTACCATTCTCCTTGAACTTGGGTGTTTGTTCACAAGATCCCAGGTTAGGCAGACCCACAACTTTGGTGCATAAACTATTTTCTGTGTGAACTCATTCAGGGAGTTCTGTTGGGTCCGAGATTTTATCGTGATCGTTCCAAGCCTTAAATCGTGAAGTCCTTTTCTCATTTCTTGCTTTAAGCCCTTGGTTTCAGCTGATTGTTGGTACTGCACAAGGACAGTCCAGTGGGCTTCAGAGAGTGGCAGGTTCGTCACAGGAAAGTCATTGAGATGGACATTGTTAACTGAGGTTTTGTGGACAGGAGGCTTTTTTGGTGGCTCAAAAAAAAAGCTGGTTTTGAAATCTCAGGGAAATACATGTTGTCCTTAAAGTTTTTGTAGAAAGGGGAAATACTTAAAAAAAACCAAAAAACGCCCAACCAACCAATCAACCAACCAACCAACCAACTAACCATAAAAACAACAACAACAAAACAAAAAAATCAAANCAAAATGAAAAAAAAACACAAAAAAACCCTAAAAATACCCAAAACAAAACAAAAAACAAACACATACAAAACCCCACCAAGAAGCCATAAAAACAAAAAAAACAACCCAAAACAAAACAAAAAACCCACACAAAAAAAAAACCACAAAAAACCACAAAAAACCAAAAGCAAACCCCAAGCCCTCCAAAAAAACCCAAAAACCCCAAAAAACAAAACCAAAAACAACCAAAAAAGCCCTAAAAAACGAAACAACTACCGAAAAAGAGCTCAAAACCCAAACTAACCAAACCAAAAGACCACACCAGCTTTATGCAAATTTAGTCCTTAAATAATTGATAACTTTTCTTCAGAAAAAATTCTTACTTACTTTAATTAGATTTAAACCCACAGCCTGCAAACTTTGATTACATAATGATATGTAGTGTATTTGTACAATACAGTGGGCTACTGTAAAGAATAATTCTCTACACAACATGAAGTTGAATTGGGTTCATGTCTTTAACCTTAACTTTTTTTTGCAGTTTACTTGTATTTCTGTCATATTTTAAGGCACTAATCAAGGCTGGCAGGAGTGTGTTAGGGGTTTCTACGAACATGGAGGGAAAAACAATGTTTTGGCAGAACTATTTGAAATGGGGACACAAAATAAACCATGGAACGGGCATGAGCAGATAAATTTATTTGTCTGAGGTCACACAGAAGGTTGGTGGTGGAGCTTGGAGTAGAACTCCTGATATCTGACTTCCAATATGAGAGTCCTAATAAATAATTCATTTCATTTCTCTGCTTTTATCTGCTTGCAAAATTGTCCTGAGTGTGCTCCAAGACATTCAGTATTCATTCAGGAACCATTCCTTGTAAAACACTCAAATATTGTTTAATTATGGCTGTCTGATGTTCTTGATCCTAATTCCTGTTCCATGGAAAGTTAAATGGGAATGTAAGGTCTTTTTCCCCCAACAAACCTCATTCACAGAATTACACCATCCCAAATTCAGTGGGCTTGAGGTGGGATTGTGCAGAGGAGGAAACAGTCAGGGTTGCTCAGGAAAAAATAAATTTATGGTGATTAGTGGTGGCAAGATGAAAGACATCTCATTGTTTCTTCTGGATAGTTAGCATAGCATTTGTTCTAAATTAATTTATCAGAATTTAAGTAACAATAATTTTGAATGCCTAAATATATGAAATTTTGTTGAATAGAAAGTTTAGAGTAACACTTTTTGAAACTATTTTTCCTAGAAATGTTCAGCCACTCAGCAACGAAAAAAAAAAAAGAGATTGAAATAAAATTTCTATTAAAATTCAAAAGACTACTCATGGAAAATACTTTATTCATTCTACTCTGATATTTATGTATTATACAGAAATATCTATGTGCCCAGACAGTCTGGACCACGTTTCCTAAGCGCATGACTGTAAATCTGGGGGAAAAATGTGGTAAAATTTGGAAATTACTTTCTCAATCTACAGCTTTGATCTCATTTGCATTATGCACTCCACCATTCTTACTTTTATTTTGGAAGAGAAAATATTCTATTGATGCATAATTAAGCTTAGGGAAAGACCTCTGATTGTTTTAGAAAATGTAAAAAACACCTAAAAACCTGGATAATGTTAAATCTAATATAATTTCTGGGGAAAAAAGAAACAAACAAAAAAGGATGAAAAGCATGTACTCAGGAATGTGTATTTTGTTTTCTGATTTAAATGAAGTTTGTTCTTTTCACTCCGTTGGGAAAGGAGAGTTTTCCTTCAGGGCACGGAACCCAAACTAACTCAGGTGTGTTTATCCAGGTGGGGTCGGGCTCTGCTCCCAGGGAACAGGGACAGGAGGAGAGGGAACGGCCTCAGGCTGGGCCAGGGGAGGCTCAGGGTGGGCAGCAGCAGGAATTTCTCCATGGAAAGGGTGCTCAGGCCTTGGCAGGGGCTGCCCAGGGAGCTCTGGAGTGCCCATCCCTGCAGGTGTCCAGGGAAGGGCTGGACGTGGCACTCAGGGCTCTGGGCTGGGGACAAGGTGGGCATCGGGCACAGCTGGGACTCCATGGGCTGGGAGGGATTTTCCAGCCTGAATCATTCTGGAACTGGAATAATTCATTCCCATATTTAACAACCCTGCAATTAGCCCAGTTAATTAGAGCATGGCGCTGATAGCACCAAGCTTGTGCTTGTGATCCCCACATGGACCATTCACTTAAGAGTTGGACTTATGATCCTTTTGGGTTCCTTCCAACTCAGAAGGTTCTGTGAACCTTTGTAACAACCTGCCACACCCTTTCCATGGAGAAATTCCTGCTGCTGCCCACCCTGAGCCTCCCCTGGCCCAACCTGAGGCCGTTCCCTCTCCTCCTGTCCCTGTTCCCTGGGAGCAGAGCCCGACCCCCCCGGCTGTCCCCTCCTGTCAGGAGCTGTGCAGAGCCACAAGGGTCCCCCTGAGCCTCCTCTGCTCCACGCTCAGCCCTTTCCCAGCTCCCTCAGGATTCTCCAGCCCCTGCCCAGCTCCATTCCCTGCCCTGGACACCTCCAGCCCCTCAATGTCCATGCGGGGCCAGAACTGGACACAGCCCTGGAGGTGAGAACTCACCAGTGCAAATACAAACTGCTCTTACCTCCAGATTTTTGTGCATCACAGAAATGCATTTCCTGTTGGTGTGGCTGTGATTTAATAGCTGATGAATACATTTGATATTACAGAGAAATATTTCTTTGGAAGGTAGTCTTGGCAACCGCAGCAGAAGTGTCACGACAGATAACTGTCATGCTTAATTGTTGAAATTGTACTGTGACCGTTATTTACCAAAAATAAAATTACATACTTTATGTGTAATTGCTAAAGAAATTGAAACAGAAATGTATACAAATAGAGAGCAGGAATTCTCTTAAGTGAGCTATTTGTACTCATTATCTGCAGTACCATTATTCTATGGTCAAAAATATACATTAGCTCTGATGAGAGCGTGAGGTTTTCAGGAAAACATTATTGTGCTGTTAATAAGATAAATTGTTTCAAAATAGCCTCTAAGACACCTTGATGTTGTGAGTCACATTTCAGAACATCCACAGCTTATTTTCCACACTAAATGAATTAGCTGTCATTTTACCCACATCTCTATATTTTATCACCTCTTCCCCTGTAATGATTCGGTAAACATCATTAGAAAATCAAACACAGAACTTAAATATCTACTCGAGAATGGCTGAATAAGTCTTCCTATAAAGAGAAAAGAATTTTCTTCATCAGCAGCAGTTCAGGTCTGTAATTTTGAGGACAGAACCTTGACTGTCATGGTAATATTTACTGTCTCCTTCAACCTTCCTTCCTCAGTGTATTTGGTTGTTCTGTGTATGGAACCCCTGTAAGAATGACAGACAAATTTGGGAAGTGTTCCACATTTTTATGGGTGTCGGTCTCTTCTCCCAAGAAGCAGTGTTTTGTCAAATTTAATTTAGCTGCTTTCAAACATTTGAATATATGAGACTTTTCCAGTGCAAACGTGTAATTTGGATGCTAGTATGGTAATCAGAGACTGACTGTAATATTAATATAATGGATAAATAATGGAGAAAATATAAGGTGAAGCACCACAAGGATAGACTCCCAAGTTTAACACAGAACAAGATACACAATTTGGTTTTCCCTTTGTTTCTTTTTTAGTTAAATAAGTTTTTAACTTGGGTTAAATCAATATAGCTAAGGATAATTTAATGAAAAGACACAAATTGTATTTTCTTTTCTCTTCAAAATAAATTAATTCACAAGGTACTTTATCTTGTTTAAAACTCAGCCCTAGAGATACCAAATAAGATTATTTTAATGTGGAAAAATAAACTCAGTGCAGTGGAGAGGAGTTTAACAACATTGATAAATAAAATCTAAACATCAATACTTGTTAGCATTCCTTTAACTGCACTTTTCTCTGATTTAATGAAAGCTTTGCAGTATTTCTTAACATTAGAGCACTATTGATTACAAAATATTATCATTTGCTACCTGAAAGCCCAGTTTATACAAATATGTAAACACATAATCTATGAAAAAATGATGAAATAAAAAAGTAAACTGCCTAAATAAATTTTAGCCAAGGCAGTAATTTCACAGTACTTAATAAAAACAATAACTTGTAATGAAGCTTGGGAATGTCTTGAAAATGTTGACTAAAAACTGTTTGTAGTGTTAAAATGATTCGATATAGAAGTTGCATTTCAACAGATATTGTTGCTCTTTCTGTAAACACCTACCTTAAAGAAAATTATTATGTGGTTAATTCAGAGAATCACAGAATAGCTTGGGTTGGAAGGGACCATGAAACTCATCCCATCCCACCCTGCCATGGCAGGGACACCTTCCCTTGTGGGTCCCTTCCAACCCAGGATATTCTGTGATTCCATGAGAATTAGAACTCCGCTGACTTTTGAAATAATCCATGAAAATACAAACCCCTCAACCATGGTTGAGGAAAATATCTTGACTCTTACCTAAATCAGGGCTCTCTCAGCATATTCCGGTTAATTCATGGTTAAGGCACATTAAAAAAATGATGTGAAATTGCACCTGGGGAATCTTTAGGCTTCTCCAAGAAAATACATGGACTTCTGTACACAGCTAAAAGTTGGAAGAGTGTCAGAGCTGAGGGCAAATTTCTGTAAGATAAAGAATATCCTGTACGTGCCATCCTTATTTGTGCTCCTCTGGAATGAACACTGCGAGGTCACAGGATATTTTTTAATACACATTTTCATTTAGGCAAGTGCTGGATGGTGTGCAGCCTTCACCTATTGCCCCGGGGGAGAGAATTATTTCTGTTTTGGACACTTGGTGCTCAGATCCTGGTTTTGGTCATGTCCTGTTTGGTGCAAGCCATTAAACTTTTTCTTTTTTTGTTGATGGATGAGGTTTGTCATAATTTTAAGGGAAAATATGTTTTGAAAACATTATTCAAAAATCTAAAACTTTCCAGATAAGGTGAAGGCTGAATTACGATCTGCTTATGCAGAAAGATTAGCCAAAAGGGTTTCTGGCTGGCTGATTTTCAGATGACCTATTGAGGACACAAGGAGCCTCTTGAACTCCAGCTGCATCCAGGCAAACCTGCCCCCAGCAGAACTGCAAGGAAAACCTGAAGATGTGATGTTAAAAAAGACAATACTATTGCTATACAGAAATCAAGTGTCAAACTGCGTCAAAAACTCAGACTGGACAAAATGTCCCCCCGCATTTATTGTGCTAGGAAAAAGGATTCCTGCCATGATATCAAAAAAGAATATTGGAATAAAATGTGTTTCAGGAAGAAGTAGGAGGGAAGGGAGGGGATTTGACTGAGGGGATCACTGGAGGAGGGTGCTGAGCTGGTGCTGATGTTGTCAAAGCTTCTCTCCATGGTTGTGTGTAACACAAAATGGCTGCAGAAACCCTAAAATGAGGGCAGGGTGTCAGATCATTGCCTGGACACATTCAAGGGCTGTTTGCTACTGATGGAGTGGGAGGCTTGAAAAGGGAAACATGGATAACCTTGGAACCAATCTGCCACTTCTTCCTTCTGATTCTCTGACCTTTACTACAAAATGTCCTGGAAGAGCTCAGATTTTGGGTTAAAGTCCAACGTGTCTTGGTACTGTTAAACCATTGTGTGAATGAAGGTTATTGCAGGCTTTGAATTAAGGTAATTCCAGGCTTTGGGCTGCTTAATAGTAACTTATGCAAAAAGGGAGAGAGAGACAGCTTTGACAAAAACAGTGTTTTTATTCCTCTGATTAATGTTCTGCTTAAGGAATTGCACAAAATTCTCTGGACCTGCCCAAACTTTCCACATTACTTACATGCAGATAACTTTTCATGCCTTGTGTCACAAGGAAATGTGGAAAAGCGGGTTGTATCCTGAATTCCTGCTGAGGCCTGGAATAGAGAAGCATGATGAAATGTATAAAATATTGACTTAATTCCCCGAAAATTTGTCCTCTCCATCATTTCTACAGGTCTTAGATAAAGAATAGCATTGCTAGAAGAGAGCATTTGCATTTTGTGCCAGGCTTGCTTTATATCACTTTGGAAAATATCCCAATGAATCCTGTGTAAACATTATTAGAAAACAATGCTTTATTAAGACTCCGTGGTCTGGTTAAACAGCTTCTATATCTCCCAGCAGTGAGTATCAATCCCATTTTTTATGTATTTTACATTGCGTTTTTGACATTGCAAAAGTAACTTCACAAATTAAGCCATTATTCTAAAATTTGCATGGGAATGTCTGTTTTCTGGGGACTTTCATAAAAGTTTAATGAAACTGAAGCTATTAGGTTCAGTTTTTCTCTTCTGGAAATCGCTCTGACTTTTGGAGCACACAGTATGTTTACATTTTAAGTTGCCCCAGCATATCAATTAGTAAACATGCTTATGAGATTGTCCATTTAAAACAACATTTTTACACCACATACAGCCTTGTAAATCACAGGATGCTGACAACATGAAATGCCAGCTGTGAAATGAGAAACTGATGAAAATGCAGTAATTCTGAATTTTAATATAATATAAATCATGTCAGCAATATTTGTGAATAGCAGCTGTCAAGATTTCATTTGAACTGTGCATGTATTATGGTATTTTTATATTCTCTTCTTTTCTGATAATTTAGACCTCCCTCTGCCGCCTCCCAACCTTACTGTATGATAACCTTTGCAAGGATTGGAAATTTGTATAAAAATTTTGACTGAATGGCATGAAATGGATTGTCACAATGTTCAAACAGAAAGAATAATGCCTTCAAACTGACAGAAAGTGGGTTTAGATCAGATATTAGGAATAAATTGTTCCCTGGCAGGGTGGGCAGGCCCTGGCCCAGGGTGCCCAGAGCAGCTGGGGCTGCCCCTGGATCCCTGGCAGTGCCCAAGGCCAGGCTGGACATTGGGGCTTGGAGCAGCCTGGGACAGTGGCAGGTGTCCCTGCCATGGCTGGGGTGGCACTGGGTGAATTGTAAGGTCCCTTCCAGCCCAGGACATTCTATGATTCTCTGAATTAAGATTGTGTTCCAAAACCCCACACGTATCATACTGGTGTTGTTTATTTTAAAAACTCGGTATTTAAAATTTTCCAAAGTGTGTTTTATTTAAAGTTGTGATGGGGCGATGGAGAATTCTATCGAGCAGATTGTGATCTTCAGAGTCTTATCCTGCACAGAAATCCAATAGATCTGAAAGGTTCTTTACTGGGGTGGTTTTGATATGGAAGTAGCTGCAGATCAGATCCCTGGAGTGGGGAACTCTGTATCTGTGCACTGCCTGGCAGTTCTGTGTGCATGCTAAAAAAATGAAGAGCAGGCTGGAATGCCTAAAAGGAACAAATATTTTTTGAGGGTTTTGGTAGCGTATTCATCTAAAGCAAAGGAATTTGTCCATGACTGCAAAAACCTCTCTGTTTTCTTGTTTGCTCTCTGAACGCTGGGTTTTGTTCCCATCATCTCCTAGGGCGTCAAGAAAAGCCAGGAAATGCTGCTGTATTTGAATGTGCTCTGAAATGCTGGTGTTCGGTGAGTGATACAATCACAACTAAATGAGTTGCCTGTAGGATAAAGAACTCAGATGTCTGTCAGTGGAAGTAACCCGATTTGTATTGAGTTTTAGGAAGATAAAATTGAATTGCTAGCATAATTTAATATGATTTGCTTCAAAAATCAATGTAAAAAAATCATTTAAGCCTATTATTTGAATAGCAGCAAACAAACAATATGAAACAGTCGTACCAGCAAGGTGAAATGTTCAGATTTTCTGCAGACAGCTCCCACTTTGGAGCCGTGTGAGATCCAGGGAATTCCTAAAGCTGGGAAATGCAGTCATGGGAAAGCTGAGTGCCAGTCACAGCTCTCGCCTTGATTTCCCAATCAGTCACTTGGCCTTTCCACAGTTTGGGTAATTCATTTTCATGGGGGGCTTGATTTGCTGTGAATGTTGTGTAGGCACAGGTGCTGCTGGTGGCACAGGGGTGTCATCCTGACTGGCATCGCACTCCTCCTGTCTAACACAGAAAGAAATATGTAAAAGCAGTGTAATCAAGGATTCTTTCATGAGGAAGCCACCATGTTTCACTCAGCAGCATGATTTCATGCTCAGCTGGCAGTGATTGTAGTGAAACCCGAGGGCAATCACAGGAGATACAGAGCTGTCGTTTGAAGGAAAAATCTTTTCCCTTTCCCAAAATACACACTAGATTGAGCAAAAGGGAAGAGAACTCTAGCAAAAACAAATGTCAATTGAAGATAATGAGGCATAAATATGCTTTATAGAGGGAAGAAACTCATAGAGAAATTATTAAATAGCTTTTCAAAATATAAATGCTTATAAACACTGCTCCTGGAGTTAAAAAGGCCCAAGTTTGCAAACACAAGGATGTTGGTCCAAAAGAAAGCAGTGGCAAAGCCCCAGTGACTTTCCCTGCTGTGGGTGTGCTGTGCAATAATTGCATCTCAAAGAATTCCAAATCAATGTATCCCATCCAGAATGTTCAACCAGGTGGTTTGCAAACACACTGTTTGTAATTCCAGTAGCTCACATTTTGGCATTGGAGGAACTGAGGACTTTCTATTCAATAACAAACTGGTGACCACCCTGAGAAAGTTTTGATAACTTGGATTTTCTGATTTGCACCTCCCTTTTGTGGAACACAGCACTGAGTACAGTCAAATACTCTACTCCAGCTATCAAATCACTGAAAAATGCAAACAAAATGGAGTACTTTGATCCACTTATGAAGGTTATTTTCCCCCAACATAATGGTGGCTGATGCAATATTCTATCAGCAACCTGGAATTTGGGAGTCCTTTATCTGGATGAAAACATGGAGTGTGTCTTCCCACTCAGAAAAAATAGCAAATTAATTTGTTTGTTGAGAACTTTTAAGACTGAGCAAACAGGCTGGGGCAGGAAAATCCTGTAACTGCTAAGAGATTGAGAGGAAACGTTTGCTGACTGGGACAAGAAGCAATCAGAGTAGGATTTTTAACATTTTAGTGTTTGTTTGTTCATCCTAGAAGACAACCACAAAACCTTTTATATTAATTTTTTATATATATATATATATATATATATATATGTATATATATAACAATATATATATAAAGTATGTATGTGAATTAACTTCGGAGCTGGTATCATTTGTTGGCTTTTGGGAGCATAAAAATGAGTCCACCCCAAATCAAAAGTGTCCTTTTGTGTCCTGTTTGTAGTTCTGGCCAGTAGCACATCCACTCCGTAGGGCAGATGAAATATGATCTTTGCTTTTATCTAGGACTTTAATTTCTAGCAGTCTGTGTTTGAAAACCTCTGGAACTGGTTGCACCTTCAGAACCACTGAGCTTCTTACCAGATGCTGAATAATTCTGATTTTAATTTTGTTCCACTGTACATTTTTACTCCTTGAGAATTTAGTGATTATTTCTGCAAACCTTTGTGTTATAATAGATTTTTTTAAATACCTATGTTGTGATAAATATTTATCAGAAATCCTTTAGGGGATTTCTGCTCCCATCTGAAGAGGTTTCTTCTCCCTTTTCTATTTAATTTCTTGTATAGATGCTGTCTCATAGCTCTTATCAGTGGTGTCAGGCTCTTTTACTTTTTTTGGTTCTACTTTATATTTTAAGCTGAAGTGATCAAAATTGTTTGATTGTGACTAATTAATGTAGTGACGTAGTCATGCTTTTTCTTTTCAGTAATTTTTAATGCTCCACTTCCCTCTTTGAACCATTCTGTTCTCATTTGAACGTATTCAAAGAACAATCCAAAGTGAAATGAAGTTCTGTCTCCCAAGTGAAAACGGTAGCAAAAATGCATATCCTGATGCTGATTCTTTCCTATTGCCATTTCTTTGCATTTAGCATTATTTAATTTCATTTGTTATTTTATTACATTTAGTATTGTGAATTTCTTCAATAGCTTTTCATACAACTGCTTTATTTCATTATGCAGAATAATTCTGTATAACCAGCAAACTTTTTTTACCTCAGCATTCTTTTGTCCTTCTGGATCCCAGATGTTGGATAGCCTATGTCTTAACATAAATCCTTCTCTAATTCCCTTGGTAACTTTCCATTATGGCAACAAGTTTTCCTCCTTATCCATTATATCCAATCTTTTCAACTGTCAATAGTCCTTAAGAGAAGCTTCTCCTTTATCTATTGCCATATCAGTTCTCTGCTGGGCCTTTTCATGTGAAAAAACCCCAAAAAGCAATAATCCTCTGGATCTGCCTGGCCCTGCAGTTCCTTAACAAAATCAAATGGATCCATAAGGTTGGATTCCCTCTATACAAATTTATCAGGTTCATCAATTTGCTTAGAAGTTTTGTTCTTTATCCAAATTTCTCCAAATTTACTTAGTACAGAGGACAGAATTGCTGTTTTGTGCTCATGAAATCATCCCTGGGTCCCATTTTAAAGATTTTGCACTGGCCATCGTCTGCTCAGTTGGTAAAGATTATCCAGTAGATAACACGTCATCCTTGGAGTCCAGCAATTTCATGTTTTTCATCCATGGAGTCCAGCAATTTCAAGCACTAGAACTTTTAGGTGAATAATTTGTTCTAGTCTCAATTTTGATGACTTTATACTATTTTTTTTTCCTTAAACCATTTTTATTGACACTTAAAATTGAGGCAGATCCATAACTCATAATTCATCAAGAATGGCCCTGATGTTGTGAATCTCCCAAACCTTCACAGTAAGCACTGGTGGAAAGAGTCTGTTTAGCCTTTATTGTTGTGGTCGTAATTTCTTTGAGTATTTTTTTCATTCCTTGATCATCTGTCAGCCCTGCCAATTCTGGCAGAGCTTTAAGGTCCTTTCCAACCCCAAACATTCTATGATTCTGGTTCTCTGGCTGGTTATAGGATCTTTTGCAGCTTATGACTGCTGAGATGTAGTCACTGTTTTTCATTCTGCTTGCAGATGTTCTATAGGGACTTGAAAGCATTCATATGATAATTAAGTAAGTTGAGATTGTTGGAATATGAATAAACAAGTTTGTAAATACCAATTATATGTATTTATTGAGAGTGAGCTGAACAAATGTTTCTAAATGCTGTATTTGAGAAAGGAAGTTCAGTTACAAATCAAGACTTAAAAACCTCTGCCTTGGGACTTCATAAGTAAAAAAGTAAGAAATCATTCAGACAACACATCCACACAATCTCCTTTTCTCATAGCTTTCTGTATCCCAAAAATCATATTTGGAGTGCCACTATTGCAGAGATACAGCTCTTTTTGCCTGGAATAAGCTCTCATGCATCAGAGCCGCAGCAAAACTAAAACTTGATTTTTCCAGATACATTTTTTATGATGTGTCAAGCGCTGCTGAAAACTTTGGGGATGCTTCATGCGACAAGGTGAACTGTAACATCAAAATATTCCGAGCTTTCAAGCTGAACCTCGCAGTCCTTTGTACCCTGCTCAGTTCAGAGCTGCACATCTGTGCCTGTTGTCACTCCCAGCAACACAACCTGGAGCTGCTAGGACTTGGGGAAATGGAAATATCCAGCCTGCCGAGCTGATCCTGCCTCTGCAGGGACGGGTCTCTGTCACTCAGTCAGCCTTTTGCCTCTCCCAGTTTTTCATGTGCTTCCAAATCCATTTGTATTCATCCAAGAGGAGGAGTCAGGAAATGTAAGGCGCTGTCAGATTCGTGTGCAGTCCCCCTTGGTCCTTTTAATGTCCTGGTGTGTTTGCTTGCAGGTCTTAATCACGAAACAAGCAGCTTTTGTCTTCTGCGGGTGGATTTTTCAGAATTTTAGAACTGATCCTTTGGTCTGATGCCTTTGGGAATTTCTCGGAGAAATGCTGCGAAAGAAAACTTCCAAACAAAAGTACTTGCATCACACGTTTGCTGCATTTGGAACAGGTATCAAGTTTACTTCTGACTAAAATGTTAATACAAAAGAATCCCTGGCACCTGAAATAATTAAGGAAATCATACCAAGCAAATGCTTACTCGGGCAGTTCCAATGTGAGGTATTTTAACTTTGAATTCTTATTACCTCATATGTATAAATGCCAGTTCCTCAAATGAAGTCTCAGCATTCACAGACCCCTTTCCTTACAGGGATTCCCATACTGGAATCCCATATTTTCTGAGTATTTCAGGAGTCACTGTGCTTCACTGGCTTTTACTGGAAGCTGAGTTGGAAGAGTACAATTAGTACTGAATAAGTAGTTAAGACATCTACACAGTGATGCTGAACACTTGATCAAGCAGCCGATCTTGTGTTCTAGACCAAATCTTTTAAATTATGAAAAATAAGCTTAAATAACCTCAAAAAACAAAACAAAAAAAACCTCAAAACCAAACAAACATAAACAAAAAAAGCCCAACCCCAAACCTGTGCAGTTGACCCTGCAGTTTTCTAATCATCTGCTGAAAAGAGCAGTGCAAAAAGTACACAAATTTCAGATTATGTTTCATTTGCTTGGTTTAGCGCTCTGTCAGGTCACAGAGTTTAAGAGGAACTGAAAAATTATCTTTTTGGATGATTCATAAGCATATTGGATTAATCCCCTTTATCTTCCAGTTTCTGAAAAAAAATGCAGGCATAGATGATGATTATTAAAAAAGAGAAATTAGATTTTTATCAAAAAGGTGATCACTAATGAAGAGAATAATAGTTTCACAGTGTCTGTGAAAAACAACAAAATCCACATAACTTCTTTTACTTCAATCTGGTTATATACAGATCTGACAGGACCTAACATAAGAAAATGGGGGGGGCAGTTTCTGAATTTATGGATGCTGCCATTTTTAGGATACTTTTTGTCTCAAAAGTGTCAGAAAAGCTATTTTAAGAATCTGGAAGCGAGAACATAGATCTCTGTTGGGGAAAAAAAACAAGCAGCATCTTATAAGAGATTGCAAAAGTTTAATTTCTGAGACAATATATATAAAACCCCAAATCGATTGATTTTTACTCAGTTGTCTTTTCCTCCCTCCTTCCCCCTTTCCAAAGAGTTTGGCCGCTTGTGTTTAGATCATAAAACACGTCCTTTAAAAATCTACACTTCCTGCAGGCTGTCATTCCAGCGCGTGTCATTCCATTCAACTCTCTTACGGGAAGAAGGTGACATTAATCTGCCAGTCCTCCTTCACAAGTTTGGGACTTTTTGGAGGGCCTGAGGCAAACACATGTGCCCAGTCACTAAAGGATTTGCTAACGCTCCTGCCGTGCAGCGAGTCTCTACCCCAGCAGCTGTTGTTTAGTGATAGATCACTGAAGCAAAAAATTATGCTGGTATAAAAAATAGATCTTGAAGCACAGCTCTCATTCTTGTGCCTTTGTTGTGCATTAGGGGCAAACCTCTGGGATTCATTTAGCTGTAATCATTTGTTACTGAGGGGCAGAGTGTCTTTCAGACGCTGCTGATGGAGTCACCTTTGAAACAAGTGCAAATGAGTCCAAATCATTCAGCAATCCGTCCTCCCCGGGTTCCATTTTAGACCTGGCACATCCTTCAAGAGCCTGTTCAGGATGTAGAACACAAACAGAAATAGAAAGAAAGACATTTTACTTTTTTAGCCTTATATTTCTGAGACAGTTTAATTAGTTTTCCGTCTGGATTTGTGCTCCTTTATTGAACGATGACAAATATACAGAGCAAGTGCCAGGAGGAAAATTCTGCTCCTGTTTACACTGAGGGTGAAAAAGATCTGTGAGGTGTCTGATCAAAACTCAGTGGAGCCAATAAGAGTGGTCAAGGGCTTTGGACAAACTGCAGAAGTATTGCCATAGGACACTCAGGGCTCTTTGGGGTGGGGTTTATACTTCAACTGCCTTTTCATGCTCATTCATTTCCAAAATCAAGTGGGAAAATGTAAGTTTTTACTGACCTGACCTGGAATTTAGTTTGCAGTTCATAGATGAAGATGAGAAAGCTTGTAAGACAGGTACAAGAGCACTTGAGGCACCACCTGTCCCAAATATCTGATCAGAGTGGGGAATTGAATGCTTTAGGGTTTGCAGTTTTCATAATGAATACAAAGATTTCCACTTAGGTATAAAAAATTACACCCATCCCCAAGAAGCTGTCTGTTTTGGTTTTAGGTTCTTGTTTTGTTTTCAGAAAGCTATTTGACCCACTCGGAATAATTCAGACGTTGTCTATGGTTTGGGAATGAGAACTAATAGAAGAATCCTTGCAATTACCAATCTCATACTATAGTTACTGATTTTAAAAAAAACAAAAACCCCCTGAAACCAGGATAAATTCCAGAATAAAAACAGATTCAAGGAGAGCTTCTGTATCCAAGTAAAAAATTTTAATTGTAATCCTTCCAATATCCCAATTTTTTCCCCTTTTGGTCAGATTGAGCAGATTCTGGGTGCACATTAAGTGCCATTGATTCCCAGCTTTCTGGAAAGGAGCTGACTGCTTCAGTCACATAGGAATTTCTGGTTCCATTTTTCTCCTTGGATCATTTTTCCCAGTAACAGTTTCAGATGAAACACAGAGTTAGTAGTAAGTGGGAAAGTATCTTCTATATTCTCACTTAACATTTAACTTAACTAAACTGAGCTTAACAATTATAACTCCGTCACTCTTCTCTCAGATATATATATAATTGTTATATATATAGGATCTTCCTCTAGCTTAAATATATCAGCACTTTGCATAATTATCATAATAGACAACTCACATTTAGTCTATCATTTCACACAAAATAACCTAGCAAAATTTGTGAACACTGAGTTATATTTATTGTCAGTAATTCCCACAGAACTGCTGCATTAAAAAAAAAAAAACAAACAGAGCCTCTTGGTTCTGTCTAAATACCAAAGTCCAAGCCAACTTTTTCTGTGGTTTTAAGGATCAGTGAAAGGCAGGAGCTTGTCCTACACTATAAAAGTGCTTATCCAGTGTCATTCCAAGCATTGATGGAGACACTTTATTTCTGTGAAGGAGTTGGGATAGGCTGGGTAGAGTTACTTTTCTTCCCAGGGGCTGGGATGGGCTGTGTTTGGGATTTTTCCTGGACACGGGGTTGATAATTGAGGGATGTGTCGGTTATGGCTGAGCAGGGCTCACACAGAGCCCACCCCAGCAGCCAGGGGGCTGCCGGGCACAAGAAGGGGACACAGTGACCCCAAGTGACCCAAGGGATGTTCCAGGCCATGGAGTGTCGTGCTCAAGGGTTAGAACTGGGGAAAGGAGGAGGAAGGGGGCACATTTGGAGTGATGGTGTTTGTCTTCCTCATGGGAGTTGTGAGTGACAGAGTCCTGCTCTCGGGGGTGGTGAGCACCTGCCTGCCCATGGGAAGTGTGGAACGAATTCCTTCTCCTGCTTTGCTTGAGTGTGAGAATTTTGCTTTTCCTATTAAACTCTCTGTATCTCAACCCGCCAGTTTTAGAATCATGAAATCATGGAATGGTTTGGGCTGGAAGGGACCTCAAGCCCATCTTGTCTCCCCCTGCCATGCAGGGACACCTGCCACTGTCCCAGGCTGCTCCAAGCCCCAGTGTCCAGCCTGGCCTTGGGCACTGCCAGGGATGGAGATTTTCCCACTTTTCCATGTCAGTTCTGTCCTCCATGTTGGCGGGGGGGGTGAACCAGTGGTTTTGTGGGACTTGGCTCCCATCTGGGGTTAAACCACGATACCCAGTCATGAGCTTTTAACCCATTTTTCTCTTTCTACCACTCTCTTAAATTCAGTCCTGGGCAGTTTATATCAGTTAGTTATTGTGAAAACTGCCAGCTTCCCGAGGAAGTAGTTTAAATTTATTTTTTCTTCTGCTTTTAGATGTAGTGTAGAAGATTTTTAATGAGTTGCTAGTGGTTTTAACTGAAGGATTTAGCACTGCATTTATGAAGCTGCCTCCTTTTTAAACATGCCTGCTAATGAACCAGACAAGGTAGGAAACAACAAATAACTCAAACATGTCATGGAATCAAGCTTTGCTATTTGACTGTATGATTCTTCCTGGAAAGAAATTTGCTTTTCATCTCTTAAAAATATAATTATAGAGAGAGAAAATTTAATTCTACCAAGAACATGAAAAGAGACTTGGAATAACATTAATGCTTTATATGAAACTTACTATTATTCATCATGTAGTACTGAAAAGATTGCTAATAATCAAATTACAGACAAATACACCAACAGCAGTAACTGTTACTGTGTGAATACAGGTAATCTTCTAGCTCCTGCTTTTTTTAGTCCCTGGGCTAAGCTAAGAAATTACTTACAGAATTCTAACTTCTCTTCTTCCTGTAGTATGGCAGCCTGATCTTTCAGCTGACTCTCAATTTGCCAGTCAAGTGAGAAATACCATTTTAGCAGGAAGCACCAAGCCTCGGAAAAAGTGTGACCTGGCTCCTTCTTCCAACTTCTCTCTTGTATCGTGGGATAAAGCATTGTCTTAAAAAATTTCTTTCTAAACTTAGAGAAGTGGGGAAAAATCTCAAATCTATTCCAGGAATTTCCCATCTTCTGCCTAAAAGCATTGAAAGAGGGAGAGAACACAAGGCATTTGTGTACTTCACTGTTTTACCTTCAGACATGGGACGCAGTACTTTTTATATAGCATTATGTATTTTATAGAGAGAGCATTAAAACATCACATTTCACTGAACGTTTTTAATAGTCAACATATTTTTTTCTCGGGTGTGTAGTTCAAAATACTCAGCAACATTTTCAAGTGTGCATAATTTATGGCAATTTTATTTCCTAAGAATATCAACTGCTATATATATTTTGTTGTTGAAATATAAAGAAAATTGTGAATATAATTCCTTGTTTTGCACTGTTATTTCTTTTATTAGTCTAAGTGAGAAAATTAATGCATGTTCTGTTAATCTTGTTTGAGTTTTTTTTACTCTTTGCATTAATGCTCAATTATAAGAACATTTTGTGTTTCATCTGACTCTTTGCTATCTAGTACAGAATCAAAAAAACACTATTAATAGTGGGTTCAATCAATTTCTGAGTGCATACATTTCCTCTAGGTACTGATCTAATTGCAATCATAGAAGACATTAAAGAAACACGCTCTAAAAATGGGAAAATTGTCGAAGTACGAGTGCTGTATACAATGAGTAAACACGGATCTGATTCTTCTAAGTGCTTTTGGAGTGAAACTTTATTAATACACATAAATAATCAAATGCACATTGCAAGCTGCCTCCCAAACTGTGATTTATACACTTGAGCTAAGAGACAGCAAACACTTGAGCAGCCATGGCTGTGTCACAGAGAGCACAGCTCAGCTCTGCCCCAGCTCTGCCTCTTCAAGGTGGATTTTGTGTGCCAGGATCCCTGAGCAGCCTCACTGGGGCTCCCACCCATGAGCCCCAATGCCCTCCCATCCTCTCAGCCCCTACCCGGGCTCCCTGGGGGTTTTGGGCTCTGTGCAGCTCAGCCCTCAGCCTTTAGTCCTCATTTTTGGCACAGCAGCACAGATGTCCTTGTCCTGTCTCTGGTGGTGTCCCCTGGGCAGACCTCACGTGTGGTACTGATGCCTTAGGATTTTAGCTGCTATGTTTTTTGTGTATCTGTAATTTTAGTGTATAACTCTGGACTCCATACAGGCTGCTAAAGCTTCTGTTCCCAGCATTTTTAGACAAAACAATTCCTCTAAGCTTGGAATCCAAGGACACTTCGCTGCCTCAGGGCCCCAAATGTGTAAACAGCAGTGAATTGGGGAGCAAACTTGGAGTAATTGACATCATCACCTGAAAATGTAATTGGAGGATTAAATCTCAATATGCAAATGGACAGAACTTATAAAGTATGAAAAACCTGTGACCCATTGTCAGTTTTGGGTGAAGCCCCTTGCCTGGGCTCTGTCTGCCCTGAACGCACCTTGAAAGCCTTCAATAAATTTAACTGCTCTTTATTCTCTTCCCTTTGTCCAGCCCCTGTTTCAGGTGAGCTCCTCAAGGCATCAGCACAGCAGTGGCTCCTCCAAGGCCCCTTTGTACCTGCAGCTGTCTCAGGCCACATCTGCCCAGCTGGGTTTGGACCTGGGTCCCAGCCCAGTCTCAGACCCCACTGCTCGTGCTCCTGTCTGGACTTTCTGTTTGGGCCCTGGAGCTGTTTCAGCACTTGTCATATTTGGGATTACCACTGGATCTCGTTACCATTTTGTGTCTCTGTGTGTCCTGTGTTGAGGAGGGGTCCTGGCTCCCTCCCCATCCCTCGGGGAGCAGCTGGCCCTGGCTGCTTCCTGATGTGGGAAATTCTGTGCCCATCTCCTGTGGTGTCCTTTATCATCCTGGGAAAACCATTGCACCTCCCCAAAAGCAGTCTCAGCTGGGCAATAACAGAAACAAAAGGCAAGTGTGGAGCACCCAATTACAGCTCTTGGAAGTGAAATGGCAGGTGAATACTATTTAATGTCCAGCTAAAACAGAGTTGAACTTCTGAGCTGGAAACTCTTGCATTTTCCCTATCACACAGGAGCTCTGCATTTCAGTTTTGGTTCTAGTGCCAGAGGAAAGTAAATGCTGCAATACATCATTTTCTACTGAAAAGAAATATAACATGAACTTGTTTGGATTTTTTTTGCCTGTCAGTCCTGACCTCTGAATTATGAACTATATTCCAACCAAACAACTTAGTACTGAAGAGATCTAATTTTTTGCAAGTTTAAATCACTATCTGATTCATATGCCCAGTGTTAATTAAAGTTGGGAACATGATACTCTTTCCTCACCACCTGCCTGCTTTCCAAAGTAACACAGGGCTGGGAGAAATATTCCAGTCAAAATCAGACCAGCAATTTTTGCTAGAGAATAAGTAATATTTAGATGAAATAGTATTCTTCAGCTCTGGCACCATTTTCTAGATCACAGTATTTATGTATACAGTCTTTAGACAGTTACATTATGTAGGATTGCTCAAGTGCTGAAACAAAATATCCCATGCAAAATAAATATAGGAAGAGGAAATTGGCATTCTATGTTCCCAGATTTTAGTGATCTAATTAAAAAGATCCAACTGCATTTCTAGATAAATATAAAATGAAATTATCCTAATGTTTACTTTTAAACTGGTAGAAAAGAGCTTTGGTGTTTGATGGGATCTGACAAATGCAGTTAAAGTGGAAAAAGCAAATTTTCATAGAAGATTTTTCTTCCTGTGAGCCATTTTCTGTGGTTTTAACCTCAATCAAAGCATCCTGATGTTCACTTTCAAGGTCTGTGTCGTAACTGTTGAATGCATTATTCTCCCAGATGATACCTGGGTTTTGTACTGGGTTTATCAAATGTATTATCAGACATTTAGGCATGTACTTTTAGTTTTGCTCTTTTAAGCTTGCTCAGGGCAAAATATTTTTCTCTCCAAGACAGGAGTGATTTGTAGCTTCCAGTCTGGGATGAGATCCATGTGTAGCACACAGAGGTGTTCACGTGTTCTGTGAGACAAAGTGTGTCAGCTAAAGCCACAGTGCCCCAGAAACAGCCCAGAAGGGAAAAAGGTCCATATTCACAGAATCACCCATTTTTTGGGATTGGAAGGAACCTTTGGAGATGCTCCAGTCCAAGCCCCTGCCCAGGCAGGGTCACTGGAGCAGGTGGCACAGGAACGTGTCCAGGTGGGTTTGGGACGGCTCCGGAGATGGCGACTCCAGGCTCCCCCTGGGCAACTGTTCCAGGGCTCTGCCCCTCCGTGGGAAGAACTTCTTCCTCCTGTTGAGGTGGAACCTCTCCTGGTTTGATGGATGGCCCTTGCTCCCTGTCCTGTCCCCGGGCACCGCTGGACAGAGCCTGGCCCTGTGCTCTGACAGCCCTGGAGAGGTTGGCGTGGATTGACGGGATCCCCTCTGGGGCTTCTCTCCTCCAGACTGACCAGACCTGGCTCCTGCAGTCTCTGCTCATCAGAGAGATGCTCCAGACCCCTCAGCATCTCTGTGGCCTCTGCTGGACCCTCGGCAGCAGCTCCTGGCTTTTCTCGAGCTGGGGAGCCCAGAAATGAGCCCAGCAGTGAGAGGCACCTCCAGGGCTGAGCAGAGGGGCAGGATCACTCCCTGACCTGCTGGAAATGCTCTTCCCCATGCCCCCAGGATCCCATTGGCCCTCCTGGCTGCAAGGACCACGAGTGACCCACCAGGACCCCCAGGTCCTTCCCCAGAGAGCTGCTCCAGCAGATCCCCCATCCCTTGCTCCTGGCTGTGGGCAGCCTCTCGTCCTCTGCCTCAGCCCCAGCGCTGGGTGCCCTGACTGGGGGGTTGGAGCTCTGAGTTGGGATTTCCTGGCCTCTGGATCTCCTGCCCAGAAGAACGGATGGCAAAGAGCAGGATAATTCAGTCCTCACACGTTTAATCCCATCAGCACTCGCAAGAAAGCCAAGGCCGCTCGGTTCCGGTTGTGGGAATTTATCAGAGCAGGGAGCCCTTGGGCAAAGTTTGACTGAGCAACTCTTTCCCAAATGTGATATGGCTGACATTAAAATTCCTGTCAGTCTTTATCTACGTGGAACAACTGCTCATTGTGGGAAAAATATACATGGCACATGGCTGGGAATAATTTTAAATCTTCAAATATTATTCCTCAATTGACACACCTTCTTCCCCCCACCCCCCCCCTGCCCCAACAAAACACTGTAAAGCTTTGTTTACTTGGGTTATTTACCCACTGCCAGTTATACCAAAATTATGAGGTGTAAATAGACCAGTTCATCATGGTAGTTGTCACTATATATATATCAAATCTGAGCAGGATTAGTCAGCAACAGGGTAAAACAAGCCTCTGGTGTCAGAACTGTGCTAATGTTCATGGTGTTGCTACTGTTGATGGAAACAATATCGGAAATTATTTGGCAGAGCAATAACAAAAATTTGATGTCTTCGGAATGATAGTGCAAAACTGAAGTAAAATTAAAATTATTTTAAATGGTTTTAAAGGCCATTTTATATAATAATATATAACTTCCTATGTATGAACATAATGTATTAATGTAGTTCTGCGTTTGCTTATTATTTTAAAAAGATGGTACTACTACCAAAAAAAAAAAAAAAAAGCTTATTATACATTTGAATGCATATCTAATTCTCTGCTAGCTAGAAACAAATTTACAGAAACCCCCACAAAATATTCTGAAATGACCTTTCTGAATAATTGAAGATGGCTTTGCATTTTTACCAGCACCTCCATAAACTCAGCATGGTATCAATGACAGTTCACCACAACCTCAGCCTTTGAGGAGCATTTACAAACATATTTAGAGAGCTTTACTGTAAGTAATGAAATTATTAGAGACCAACCAGGACAAATATATCTGAATGTTAAAATGTGCTTTATGAGCTCAATAATTCTCATGGTAAACATAATTTTTTTTCTGAAACCCTGGTGGCTAAGAGCTAGACTTTGTGCAATTGTGGAGTGGGTGGGTAAATTCCTTTTTTCCTGTTTTCTTCCTGCATGAGAGTGTAGCTTACATACAGAAAAACTGATTCTATATTTCTGAGGAATGTCTTAGTGTGGCTATTTTTTTTGAAAAAAACAGAATCATAGACACCTTGTCTTCACTCACTGAACTGCTGCATTTTCCTCAACTGTTGTTCCTATCAATATTAAAAACCATTTTCATTGTCTGAACCTGATCTAGCAGAGGAGCAAAAATTTCCAGCAAACTGGAAATATGTGGCTCAATGGAGAACATCCATTTTTATGAGTTTCTTGGGGGCTGAGGCAGGTCTGAGGCAAAACTACTACAAGATTTTCATTTGTGAGTCACCCCTTCTGATTCTTCATTTAATTTCTTTGTTGTTCTCACACCCATCCTCCAAAAACCCCCAGATACAACATTTCTAAATTTAGTTTTGCTGCTACCAGAGGAGAAATAACTACAAAATTTGCCTTTCCACCTCCTCAGTTTGAAGTGCTGTAGTCACCTTTCCTCTTGGAAGAGAACCTAAGTTCTAGGTGTGAAAAAGCATTTGTGATGTTGGAAATTGTTAGTTAATCAGAGTCTTTTTTGGGAACAGGACTAAACAGAATGAGGACCAGTATCAATAGGGGTCAAGCTAAAAAAGGAATGTCAGGAATCAATGGCAACAGCTGAACTGTTACAGGACTAGAGCAATTAGCAGCTGAGTTCATTGTCTCCAAGTACTCCTAAGTGCTTCATTTGGAATACCACCACACTTCTTGTGGTTTAGACTTTTTATCTTCACATATCATCCCCATTTCTTCAGCATTTAAATTCCCAAGTACCTGAAATTTTATATTCATCAACGTAGGATGAGCTGCTTGGAAAATCTCCTGCAATATGTGAATGCACTAGAGGTGTCTGTATGTCACAGTACCTAAAAATCTCCAGATTGGTCTCGTGACTGGGGCACTGCTGCAGTTAGATGGAAATGAACTGTGCATTTCTGCATGTCCAGCACCCCTCTGGGAGGGGATATTTCTATGGATGCTGATTTTGACATTTGTCACCGTTCTTTATCATAACTGTGCTGCAGGAGAGTGTTCTCATTCTCATGGAAGTGTCAGCACCTGCTTAGCTCCTCTATGTGGAGAAATAATTATTGGTTTAGACAATTAACAGAGTAATTGGGATACTTTCCTTGCTTCCAGGGCAGTGGCATAACGCTGGAGAACAGGAAATATTTCACTCAAGATTCATTTTCAAGTACCTGATTATCCTGCCTCTATAAAGATATAATTTGTTTAAAGTCAGCGAATATATTTTCCCCTCTTGTTTTTTTTCATTCTTCTCCCACATCCCTGAAGAAACATTCTCTCAGTTAACACACTTAGGGCAGAAAATACTTGGAGCACACAAATAAGTGTGCAGGAGTTGTGTTGTTTTATAGTAGGAGTGTGTAAAGGAGCACCAGGATAAGGTTATTTAAAACACCCACTGTCCTTGATATATTCAATGGCCATAATTTAAACAGTCCAAGTGGAATTTCTAAATTATTTCCAAAATCTCAGATTACTTAAATGTTTAGGCAACTGCTTTATATGTTCTGCTTCTGGTTGTTATATAACGGCAAAGTTGGATGAATGCAGACCACGTGTAGATGTGGGAGGCTGTGCTTTACTCAGGGAGAGTAAACTGTTTACAAAATAGAGTAAAATTAATTCTTTCAAGTTTCATCTCTTTTTGTATTCATTGAGCAATTGCATCAATTCAAGATACCAAAAGATACCAGTGATTTCTGAATCTTACTGCAATAATTTAATATTTACTTTTATTTTTCATATCGGTAGAAGTAAGAAAAAAGAAATTGCCATTTACAATTATGACGTCAGATGAAATATTTCTGGGCTGCAAACTTTTTTACCTTAAATTTAGTTTGAATTTGAGGGTGAAAAATTCTTTTCACCTATTGTTACAGTGCAAAGCAGGCAATACCTTTCTGATTAAGCCCTTTGAAATGAGCACATGGAGATGAATCCCTGTGGTTTGTCTCAGAGTAACGTGCTCTTTATTCCATATGTAATGGCTTCCAATAATCATTCCTCTGGAACACAGAAACCTTTTGTTCCCCTTTCAAATGTGCTTATCTTTCTTTCTTAGAAAACTGTGGAACAGAAGTGATCAAGAGAGAGTATTGATTCCAGAGAGAGTGATTTGAACCCAAACTGGGACACCATAAAGGGACGGGAGGATTTTTGTGCTTGTTTCCATGGGCCAGGGAGCAGATTGTGACGTTTATATCACATTCCCTAAAGGAAGATGGAGAGAACATTGTTCTAGGAATGGAAGTGGTGACAGCCAACAGGGTGAAATTTCCTTTGATGGAATGATGCCTTTGTGGGGTACAGAGTCTGCTCCAAATATCAACAGAGCAGGAACCTGCTGGATATCACATATTTACATGGATCCAGCCTATGGAATAGAGGGCTGTGATTCCCTCCTGGTGAATTTTGTCCTGTTGCCAAAGGAGGTGCCACTGCAAGGCGTGGTCAAGGGTGTGGCAAGGAATCCGCAGCATAAAGGGTTTCTAATTTTCCTTGCTGCTGTAGGGCCATGGCTCTTAAGCACATTCTTTGTAATTGCAACCTTGCAGGGCCTGAAGGAGCTGCAGGAAAGATGGAGAGAGACAATGGCCAAGGGCTGGAGGGCCAGGAGCCAGGGAATGGCTTCCAGGGCCAGAGGGCAGGGCTGGCTGGGATCTTGGGAAGGAATTGTTCCCTGGCAGGGTGGGCAGGCCCTGGCCCAGGGTGCCCAGAGCAGCTGGGGCTGCCCCTGGATCCCTGGCAGTGCCCAAGGCCAGGCTGGACATTGGGGCTTGGAGCAGCCTGGGACAGTGGCAGGTGTCCCTGCCATGGCTGGGGTGGCACTGGGTGGGCTTTAGGGTCCCTTCCAACCCAAACCATTCCATGAAGCTGTGACATAAAAAGGCTTGGAAACACAAGAATTTTTTTTGCCTCCTCTTTTTCAAGGGCTGGGAATAAGTGTTCTACTGCAAAAGTGGGAAGTGTGGAGAAAAACAGACAGCACTAAAATAATCTGTGCCATGTTTGCATCTCACGGGACCTGGCTGCAGTCTGTACTCCTAAACCTTTCAAGACTGCAGAATCTAAGGCAAGTCCTGTCTGTCTAAAATTATATGAACACCCCCAAATAGTTTAAAAAGAATTGGTTTTATAGATCCCCTGCACTGTTTCATCCCCTTTTAAGGCTCTGCATTATTGTGGATGCTGTGAGGACATATTTTCTTGTGCACTCCGTAGTCAGGATGTGTGAAGTCTTGCAGAATTTCCTTGGTGGGCTCTGCCATCTGCTGTGGATCAAAGGTCAGCAAGTCTCTGAATAGTAAATACCACACAGCAAAATTTCATAGAAAGGAGCTTCAAATTAAATTAGCTTGAAGATTTAATTTAAATACATTAATGAAATAAGCAAAAATATGTCTGTCACAACAGTTCTGAATGCCAACCCTGCTGCCTACAAAGAGTTCTTTATTACCAAGCTTCAAACAAAATGTTATCTCTTAGTTATTCCATTGTTAAAAAGTTAAAAGTTCACACAGCTGGAATACTCAGGTCAGATTTCTATCATCTTCCTGCCACATTCATGCATTCAGCAGTAATTCCATAAACAGCTTAATTTTTTGTTCATAAGCTGGGATGCCAGTCAGAAGATTTAATTACAAATCCTATTTTGGGCACTTTGTTTTAATACTGTGGTGTGGTGGCAGCACACTAATGTGATGTTTTATGATTCAACATGGGCAAAATAAGTGTGGCTATTCTTTTCTGTAGGAGGAGGATATTAATCACAAGGAATGAGGAAAAAAATACATAATTCTTTTATACATTATTTCAAGGAAAAATTGTGCTGCATTGCAAGAATATAAAAAGGCAAGGAGGCAGACTTGTTTAATGCAGTTTATCCATGTGTTTTCTTTTCACCTTTCTAAACAGGAAATTAAAATTTTCAGGAATGTGATTTCTCTGGTTTGAAATGTATTCTTTCTAAAGGAAAGCAGACTGTCAATGCATGTAGCTGTATATTGGTTTTTAGGTTTTGGTTGAGAAGCCAAAATAAAAACATAAAAGGCATAACTTGATATTATGATAAAGAAAAGTGAATTCTGCATCCTATGCAGAACAGAGCAGGAGTGTCTGTCGGTTCTGTGCCTCCTGTGCTGAAATCTCATCACTAAGCAAAACTTTCAATTGGAGAAACATTTCCAAAGTGTATTCTGCTTAAGCAGGGTTTACTGGAGCTGATATCATGGAGCATCCTGGTACGACCTATAAAAATTGGAGACACTTGGTTCCAACTCTTCCCATGCTCAGCTGGAAGATGGAAAGGTATTTCTTGGTCTGACTGAAAAAATAGCTGCAGTTTAATGGGAGATGTCTGTAGATTCAGTCTTACAGGACTGGTTTCCCTGATGCAGAAGAAGAGAGAGGTCTGATCATTTTGTTTCCTTGGAAAGTTTTTCTGGGTGATCCAATTCCAACTGAACACAGCAACATGTCCATAACTGCAGGGTAAGTTCACCTATGCCAAGGATGTGTCAGAGCCAGGAGCTAAATTTAATAAAGGTGGTAGTAATTAAGCAAGTTACTATTTTTAATCTGTGTTGTGTAAGTGTGGTTTGGTGGTTTGCCATTATTAAATCTCTGTCTTGTGTGGGAAAGGATCATTTTTCCTCCTCTGTCAAAATATTATTGTAGTAATTACATGGCATTGACTGCTCTGAGCACAAGAACTTTCTTCCGTATTTTCCTGCTTCAGAAATCAGTAAAATAACAGTACTATGACAATTGTCAGACAAAGACAGCTTTCCTTTCAAAATGATGATGAATCCTATTATAATCATCAAGGCTACCTTATCTTCACTGCCCTCCCAACACCCCTTCTGACGTTTTCCTTTAGGCTGGGAAGATGTCGTGGAAATGAGTCAATGATTGTGAAAGATGATCAGAGTAGCTGGAATAATATTGTATTTATTGCTGTGCTTTGTGCTGCCTTCCCATGTTTTAATGCAGGAAAACGAAAACGTCACCGAGTCAGGATCTGATTTTTGTGTCACCTGCTGGAGCAGGGAGGTGGCACCGGTGACCCATTGCTGTCCCTTCCAGCCCAACCCATTCTGGGATTCTGGGATATTTTCGCTGATTAATTCAATTTTCTGTTCTGCTTTTGTGTTCTGCTGCTGCTCCAGGCAAGTGCTGTGATTCTTCTCATACTGAAGCTTTTCTTGAATTCATTTCAGAAAGTTGTGAACAGTGTGTTTCTCATTGGACAAATTTGGGTCAATTGTTACTGCGGTGCAGGAAAAACTTAATTAGAGAATGCTGCAGAATGGTCATTTCTATTTAAAAATACTACCAGAGATGCTGTATTTCTTTTCACATTAAAATAAGATTATCCTTAATTTAGGTTTGTCCTCTCATATTTGATCTCTGCAATAGCTGTAGTGATTTCTCTGAGATTTTTATTTTCCACCTCTTTGAACTCTTTCTTTTCTACTAAATGAGCTCCTTTAGTTCATTTTTCCACAGTTTTGCTCTCTTTGGAAATTTATGTCCAGCCAGGAAGAACTGTCCAGGTATCATAATCTTTTTAATCATTTCCTCTGTCCTTCTACTTTAAAGGAAATGTATCACTCAACTTCATTAATGATTTAAGGATTTTTAAATTTTGTTTATTAATTTATCAGAGTAAATCTGCATCATTTTCTTCATGATTCTCCTCTTTGAGGTAATAGTGCCATTTACAAAATCAATATCATTTGAAAGTCAAAAGAACTCTTTCCAAATGAATGCTTTCAAAATGTTTTCTCAGTGGGTTTTTGGAAAATTCAGTTTAGAGGTTTTATATTTCATCCTTTCAGAATTTCTCTCTGTTTCATCTCTCCAACTTTGTTCAGTTCACTTCTGACTGTAAGCAGTAAAGGCAGAGGATATTCTTGCAATTCCTAACACGCTGGGCCTGACACTGAAATTTAAAATTAAAGTGCTGTTTGTGTCAATATTTGTTCTCAGATTTTCAGGAATACTTGTTAAAAAACAAAGTAAATCTTTTCACAGCTACAGATAATTAGCTATTCACTGCAAAATGTGCAGAAGTCATTTATGTGAGAAAAGTTTTCATTATTTATGTTCATTTGTTGTTTCACACAACAAAAGAGTTCACAGAGTAACACAGAGCTGGCAAAGCTGTTCCTAGAGTCTGTTTCATAAAAATATTGTTTTAGTGCTCTTGATTTATACAATTTAATTCAGACACTGTGTTCTGGAGTCTGGAGGGGAAAGGAGGTTTAAGAGCCACGCTCAAAATGAATGCTGGGATATTTTCACTTGTTATATTTGAGAGATGCACCACTGCTGGCTTTTCTGATTCTTTTTAAATTACTGTGCACACATTTTAAACACAGATTGCTTTCTCTGATCATTAATATCTTTGCTTATCATTAAAATCCGTTCAACAATGGTTGTAAAACTAATGTTGCACCAACAATGCGATGTTGTGTCCTCGATTCTTTTAGTGCTTCATTTGTAGACATTCCACTTTTCCACTAAAATGATTTTGTTCAGTGCTTCCTGTACATTGTCTTTCCTGAAATTATCAGCTATTATTCCCAACTAACAGAAAATAGTGCTTTAAAACACATTTTTATGGGGAAGATCTGAGAAAAATAAGTGAAGCAGAGCAGCTTGACATGACAGCAGAAGTAAAATAGGAATAGACAGACTGATTAACTTTTCCTTTGAGCAAGAGCAGAAGCACTGGGGAGATTAAGAGCCACTTCTAGAAAAGGGATGAGTTTGGATTCAGAGAAGAGAAATATAAGATAACCCCCACCTCTCTCTTGGATTTGAATCAGTAGAGATTACATGAAATTTCTTGTGGCTGAAACGCTATTGCAAAGTGGCTGTGCTCACTTTACCCAGACTGCAGAGGTGAGTGGAAAAAAGTAATATCCAACTTTATGAGCAGAATTAGGAGCAGATAGAAACAGCAGGACTGCTAAAAAATACCAGAATCTGAGTTACTTTTCATTTTAATTGTTTCGAGAGTTTGTCTAATATGTTTGTGTGTGTATATATATTAAATTGGTTCTTTTCAGAAATTAATACAAGATTTAGGCAAAATCCTTGTTTTCTTCTCTGTGCTGCCCAAAAGAACTTTTAGCCTTCAGAAACACATGCATTATCACAGAAATTATGGGAAATTTAAAGGTTCAGGTCAGCATGGTGGAAGAGGATGGTTTGATTTTGGTAAGTGATAACTGAAGAAGTGCAAAATAAACCGAGAACTTGGGAACAAGAATCCAAACTAATAAAAGTTTGAAAAGACATGAGGAAAAGAATGGAAATTAATGTGAAAGAATGAATAGCTGGGTGTATACTGTCTCTATCTGTCTTCTTTCCATGCTCTTAATAGCATTAATATAACTCATTTTAGCATATGTATATTTTTATGGAATTAGAAGTCAAGGTCAACGAGCAGGTGTGAATGGAGAAGTGTCTCTGAATGCTAACTTGGATTTTAAGGCTTTGTTAGGCTTGAGAAAGCACTGTAAAATTTTTGAAGTTCCCACCTAGGATATGGTAATTGAGTTCCCCCAGCAGTGCTTTCTGAGCCTTGATTACAAGGGAGCTCAGCTGAATTCAGCAGCAAAATAAAGGAACACTTTTTAAATAAAACATTCCATGGCTTCTGCAGCCCTTGAGGGATTCTCCTCCTGTTTCCCCATCTACCTTTTTAGGCTTGGCTTTGGAGCAGGGTTAAACCATTGAAATTCCAGGCTCTAATCCCAGGCATTTCATATTTCTGTTCTCATAAGAGGCTGTGTAGCACCATGAGAGAAACTGCTGTTTTATGGACAGTTTGAGGGGTTAGAAGAAGTCTGGAACTGCAGGCTGGGAGGGGAGGATATAAAGGAACCCTCAGGAGCTGCGGTGGCCAAAGCAGGACAGCAGGTTATTCACACAGCAGCTCTGTAGCCCGCATTGCTCCTTAAAGAAGACTCGAGCCATGACATTCCTTTTGGGTTTGAAGGACTTGCAGTGACTGGGAAGATGCAGGGAATGGCTGGAGGTGAAGAACGATTCACACAACAGCTCCAGCTGAGAGCAAAGGACAAAGCAGAGGGAAACAGGAGACAGGTCAAAGCTTAACAAGTGAAGCACTTCTTAATTAATTTAAAAAAAAAAAAAAAAAAAAAAAAAAAAAAAAAAAAAACCAAAACCAAACCAACAAAACATTGGGAATCTCAACTGTTTGTAAAATTGCCAGGAAAAAAGTGGCTGTTATAGCCACAAAATGGATTATATTTTAACACTTCTGTTTATCTTCAGGATATTACACAGGAGCATCATAAGTTATGGGAATGCAGATTGTTTAGTGCTGCTGACATCTGTTCCAAACCAACAATGAATCTCCCTGTGAGAGAGATGAATGAAAGGAATGGAGTGGGAATATGAGACAGGGCATTAGTGATTAGGATCAGGTTACTCACATTGATTTTTACCTACAATTTACTTTGTCATGAAGGGAGGTTTGGAAATTTCTTCCACACAAAAAGTTATTTCATTCATTCACTGTGAAGTCAGTAAAACAAACCATTGATTTCCATATGACAAAAATTAAAATAATCTCTACCAGTGTATTTAGTGTGAAGATATTCCAACCAGTATTGACTTTAGTACTTTACTTTAGCAGATACAAGAGCTGCTTCCTAGAAGAAAAGATATGCTGATACTCCTTTAGTTTTCGTTATGATTTTCATTAACATTCTTAAAAATCACTTATATACCAGTGCTTAGTATTTACAATTCCCTTCCTATATATATTTTTAAAGAGCATTAACTAATGGATGTTTTAAATCAGAAGCAAATGCTGTAAAGTTTCAGATACAGCTGCAGGGATCCCCTTAAATTAGAGATTCCAAAATACTGGCTGCAATTTGACAATTTTATGTCCTTGGCTGATAACAGCTTGGACTGGAACCTTAGTGAGTTAATCAGATCCTCCCTCACTCGGGCACATTTGCTTTAATTGCGCTGCCAGCCGAAGCCTGGTTAGACAATGTACAGATTCTATAGATGTGCAGGGCCCAGTGAGGCATTGCAGAGCAGCCCTTTGGGGTGGGATATGTCAGAAAGCACTCCCTGCTCTCTCTGTTTTTTGTGAGGAAATGAGGTTCTGATTGCACCCAGGCACTTGGAGGATTCCCCCTCTTCTCCAACTTCTGCGCTTCCAGCTTTGGGAATACACAGCAGAGTGAGAAAAACACCACAACATGAACGGTGGGGAGATTTTTCTGACCAAAAAATCTTGCCAGCATCATCCCTTTCCCTGCTGGCAGAATCCCAGCTGGCAGAGGCTCTGCCCAGGCTGCCCCGTGGCACGCCAGGCTCGCAGCCACAGTCACAAACGTCACCTCTTGCCTGGAAAACCTTCCAGTAATTCCACATATCCTGGTGGATTTATTTCTGTCGGAAAATCCCCTATCCCAGGAGCGCTAGGAGTGCTGTGGTTTGCAGAGATAGCCGTGTGAAATACAGAGTATGCGGAGAACAAATGAATAAGCAGCTGCTTCTAGCAAGGGATTGTTGTATTTTTGTGGCCAGATTTCTGCCTTAGGACTTCTATTTACATATATATTAATACATATAGATATACATACACACACTCATATATTCATGTATATACACATATATATTAATACATATATATACATACACACACTCATATATTCATGTATATACACATATATATTAATACATATATATACATACACACACTCATATATTCATGTATATACACATATATATTAATACATATATATACATACACATACTCATATATACATATATATCCATGTATATACACACATATAAAATATATTTAAATAAACATTTCAAACATAAAGTATGCATAAACTTATTCACTTATACGCATGCATATTTATATGCATATTAGCTACTGTGGTAGAGCAGCTGGAGAAAATACAAAATAACTACTGGTCTTTTTTTTTTTAAGTGTCTTTGGACCTGCAGGTTCCATCTATGAAAGTCTGAGCTCCCTATTTGAGAACATAAAGGAAATATTGGCTCCCATGAATCATAAAAAGTCATGTTTTAATTTAAATTCTACCTCCTAGTGAGCCTGAGGAGGGTTTACCCAAGTCTGGTAAAATTGTGGGCAGGCTGAGTGTTGGTGGAGCATTACAGTAAGTACAGCTGAGGGGGAAAATCAGTGTACAGCTGCAGGGGATGGTTAACCTGCTGTGCACCTGGGGGAGACTTATTTGTGCAAGAACAAAGAGAATTTGGACCCACTCATGGTGAGGAGACTATGAATATTCCATCTCAGCATTCAGAACCACAATCAAAATTAACAGAACAATAATTACAGCAACCACAGAAGGAATTCAAAAGGCAGGGCTGGTGCATTTCCAATACCCAAAAAGACTCTGCACTCTAAGCCCCAGCCTCTTTTTCCTAAGGAATATGAGCAGCCTTAAACATCCCCAGCACTGCCATCCTACAGAAGGGAGGGTTTCATTCTGCTCCTTCTGCCCCCAAAGCAGCACTTGAACACAATTTTCTGTCACAGTCACACTGCTCAGTCAAGCTCGTGCTTGCAAAATGTCACTATTTGCAATAACTCTCGTTTTGCTAATTAATCTTACCCTGGTGAGGAAATTAAGACAAAGATTCGAGTTAAAATTATGTGACACTTTTATTTGTAGTTTGGTTATCTCACTTCACTGTTTTTCTGGAGTTTAATATGACACTCAGACTGGTTTGTTGTTTTTTTTTCCAAAAACCTCAGAATCCAATTTCACCAACATGACAAGCAGAAGTTTTACTCAGGAAAATAAATACTCAGCAGCAAGATATCTTCCTGTTGCTAAAAGTTCCTCTATGCAAAAGCACCAAATATTAGACAAAACTGTGGGGTTTTGATGTATTTATGACCCTGAATTAAATTTTTGTGGTTTTTTTCCCCCTATTACTTTGTTACCTGAATTATAATACAAGATATTGTGATACTGGTTTATATGGTGTGATTGAATAGGTTAATCTATTCTTCCACCAAACCACGTTTAGAAAGGATTTTAGCTGTGATAAAACTAAAGAAATGTCATTCTCTCAGTCTGTTCAAAACTTGATATTTGAGAGAAGGTGGAAACAAAAGCAAGTGCTACTTGAATTTTGGCTGATATTGCATCTGTTCCCATCTCATCTTAATTTCAGAAAGGTTTCATACAGAACAAAAAAGTGACTGAAGGCTGTTTATGCTGTCACTTTATGCTCAGGGCTGCATAATGATGAGACTAACTGTGAATATTCACACTCAGGTATAACAGGTATTAGGTGTAATATTACGCTGTTCAGTGGAATTCATGACACTTAAGAAAAACATGATACTTAAGGAATTACTATTTTTCATAGGGACCATCATCTTTTTTCCTGTTACTGTCACAGAATTAGAACAAAAAGTTTTAAATTGCCATAGCAGCTTTTAGCTAGCTTTTTAATACAGGAATGTTTAGCACACTTCCTCCTCAGAAGAAAATATTAGAATTAATTTTCACTTATACTCTAATCTGTTCTGTACTTACTCAGCACTTCACACTGAAAGAACAAGTTCCTTGAAAAACAAGCAATTAGAGAAGAGACCTGGGAAAACAAAACAAGAGAAATGCTGGTTGGAGCATACCATACTGTAGAGGAGACTAAAAACAGATTTAGTGCCCAACAATTAAACAGTTTGCCACTCATACCCTGTGTTGAAGGAACAATTATCTCCACCACTCCTGGGTCTCATTTGTTCAGAGGGGACTTTAAGAACAGCTTCCCTTCTCCAGTTCTTCTCTGGGGAGTATCTCTGCTTTCGAACACTTTCTGAAGGAGTAAGACAAAGTTTATTTGAACGTGAGAAGTAAACAGATTCCTGGTTTCCTTGCAATCAGGAGGTCCTGGTGTGTTGTTAAATACCTGATATAAAACAGAAGTGTTTATGACCAAGATGTTCATTGATAAGTTTATAGAAATTGTATCAGCTGTATTGCAGCTCCCCTGGCATTAATAAATTAATCTGGGATAGAGATTTATCTGCTACATCTTTTTCAATGAAAAAACCTAAAGAAATTTTTTGCTTGCTAGAAAACCACTCAAATCCTGCGGAGGGTGAACCATTTAATCCCCAATAAACAAAGTTTTGGGGCACCTATGGCTCCGCACATGTTTGTAAAAGTGTCACACGCCAAGGGGTTTGGGAGTTTTCCATTCACCTGGCAACTTACAAACAGATGCAAGAAATTCGACTTGTGTCTTTTGAACTTCCCTTTCCTCTTGGCAGCCTGTCCTCACCATCTGCTAATTCTGCTGTCACAGGACTTTGGGCAAATTGTTCCTGCTCTGTTCTGCTCATTCCACGTGTCAGAGCGAGACATTGGCTCCATCACCTGGTGGCTGGGACAACTTCCTTGGAACTGGGACGAGCATGAAAGGGTTTTGCTTCCAATCTACTCTTTCCCTGATTCAAAACAGGATTTTCAGGTGGGTGGTTTATATACAGGTGTGTTAGAGTAAATATTCTATACTGGTGATGGGGGAAGAAAAATACTACAGCATTTTATCTAGAAGATTTTTTTGGACCAAAACAAAACACACCCTTTCGAGTCCACGTTCATTAGACTTGAAACAAATGTACTGATGGAAAAAAAACAAGATTCATTGGCCTAGCTTGGTCCAACTAATTTACTTTTTGTTTCCTTTATTCAGTTATCAAACTAAAAGGCAGTTCATTTAGCTTTGAAAACTATTGTGTTTTGACAAAGTCCAAAAGTTTGCTTTTATTCTTCAGAATGCCTACAGTTTCTTTTGCAACAGCTGGAAGTAATTATGTTTTACCATTTAGCTGGATAAATGGTTATTGTTCAAGAAGTCTCTAAAGGAAGTAAAGTTTTAATGGAACAAACTAAAACACCCAACAACATATGAATATATATAAGGTTTAACTTGTTCTCAGGGTTTGCGTAGTCAAGCAAGGAAGTAGGAAAAACTGAGGATCTCATTGCCATGACAAAATAGACTTTGGTGCTCCCTTTCCTTTGAGCTTGGAGAGGGCTGGTCCTTAATTGCTTCAGTTAAAGTCAGTGTTCAGGGACTTAGGACACACAAAGAAAGGGAACATAAAAATCACCCAGTGCCACCCCAGCCATGGCAGGGACACCTGCCACTGTCCCAGGCTGCTCCAAGCCCCAATGTCCAGCCTGGCCTTGGGCACTGCCAGGGATCCAGGGCCAGCCCCAGCTGCTCTGGGCCCCCTGGGCCAGCGCCTGCCCGCCCTGCCAGGGAACAATTCCTTCCCAAGATCCCCGCCAGCCCTGCCCTCTGGCCCTGGAAGCCATTCCCTGGCTCCTGGCCCTGCAGCTCCTGAGGAATTGTCCCTCTCTGCTTTCCCTGCAGCCCCTGGCAGGAGCTCGGAGCTCTCCCCACACCCTTCTCCTCCCCAGGCTGAGCAGCCCCAGCTCTCACCAGCTCCAGCAGAAAGCCACTACATAAAGTAGCATTAAAAGTGAGTCATTTACCTTTTTCTCCTAATGAGATGAATCATGAGCAAAAAGCCAGGTTAATGTTCCAAAGAGCTTAATTAGAATCAGGTGAGAGCCTGAAAAGGCAGCTCAGGTGCTTTCACCAGTGCTTGTATGAAACGCCTTAATTAAGAAGACTGATGGCCTTTTACTTAAGTCTCTTCAAGAGTGTAGAGAGTCTTGTTTAACTCCTCTGGATCCAGCAGCAAACCAGATTTGAAATTCCAACGTTTTTCTCAGGGAGTAAAACAAAACTGCATCCTTGTGGCTGCAGTGGACTGTGCACAGCCTCCTTTTTCTTGGGTGCTCACAGAAGTGCAGTGTCGTGAGGGGCACAGGACACAACTCAATTAAATAGGAATTCAATAAAAAGTTTACTGGTAATTGAAGCATTCATAAAATTGCAAATGTTTCAGTACAACTGCAGTGCAAACAATCGAATGGTAGATTACAAAAGTATTTTATAGCCAAGACTGCTGTGATTTTTTTTTTTTAAATTCACTCGCAATACACAAATCTTGCACAGAATTCATTTAGCCATCTTAAAATCCACATAAGCTTTAAATTTATCACTTTAGTCAAGGGTTTTTTTCCTTCCTTTTTTTTTTTTTACCCTGTAAGAACAATAAGGTATATGAGGTATTTTAGCTGCAGGGTGCATATTTGGAGAAAGTGCTTCCTGCAGAGTTCCTCTGCCTTTCTTGTAAATTAACTGCAGAAACCCCGGTCATGTTACAGTATGACATTTAGTTTTCTAATCTGTTTAATGCCATGGTTTGCACATGATGTGTTCAGATGTGCTTTTATGTTTTTGATACTAAAAAACCACATTAGAGTTGCAGTAGGGATTCGTTCCACAGACGATATAACTTGTAACAAATTGCATATTTCAGAAGAAATATAACAAAAGGCCTAACCTTTTATCATGTTCATTATTCTAGAAATACAGCCCACATCTTATCTCTCTGTTTCTCGATATAATTTACGAGCAGTGTGTTGGGCACCCATCAATTCTGCAGCCATATCAGTTACATTCGTGCATATTTCAGTCACTTCAGATTGAGAAAACCCCCAAACTTAGCATTTGGCTGGGCTCAAGTAGTCACTTGAGATGTTTTGTGATCAATAATTACACACATTTGCGTACCTGTGAGTTCATACACAAACACACACTGCAACGCTTGTTTTTCAAGGTGGAAGTGTTGCCTTGTATTTCAGCTGTATTGAGATATAAGTTAATCATCATGTTTTTGCAGTTATTCATACAAGGACTTAGTAAAAGGAAAATAATTACTTGTTTTACTCTCCATCTTCTTCAAGCCTTTGCACTTCTCTTACTCCAGTTTGCTTGAAGCTGCTTCAGTATTTCAGAACTAGTGCTAAAGATTATTTTCCCAAAGGAAATAGGCATTTTTGCTGCTAAGATTGTTACCTTCTTTCCTCTTACTTAGCAGAATTTCAAAATATAAATATATGTAATGGGAAAGAGTCTGAGGTTAAGAGGGGAGCAAGATAGGAGAACTGAAAGATTTGAAATTATTCAGAACAAAAGCTAAAGGCTTTTTTTTTTTTTTTTTAATGTGACCTTCACCTTCTCTCTTTCCCCCCTCCCCACTTTTGGTTTCAATCTATTTCTGTAATCATAGCCTTGGAAATTCTCATCTCTACAACTTTAGTGAATCTTGTTGTAAGTAGAAGGAAAAAAAAAATCCAGATGAACGTGCAGGAGGATTCAATCCCAGCAACATGCAGGGAAAATGAGTTACAACAGTACTGTCATCATTAAATGAATTATTCACTGGAGAATACTCAGCTGGCAGTTCTACTTTTGTGTTCCTATCCAGAACAAAAGATTTCAGATCGTGATCCCAGTTCCCCAAATTTCCATGCACAACAAACCACCATCATCTTGACACCTACTAATTACTCTGCACAACAGTTGCACCTAATTGCATGTTCACCAGTAGATGATGAAGAGCTAAACCTAAATTCCAAGGTTTGTTTGTCTACTTGAGGCTCTGTAAATGAATATGTTCTGTGTGAGGTGGATGGGATCTGTCAAAAAGCTGCAGGAAGCTACAGATGTGGACTGTTCATTTTTATATCCTGTGCTGAGCAAAAGAGGCAGTGGAAGGAGATTCTTACAGATCAGTGTTAGACACAAAAAAAAAAAAAAGTTAGGTCTTCTTAATATTTTGTCTACTGCACATTCTTTCCATCCCTGTCAGTTCAAGGTAAATTCTCTGTTTTTGCAATCTACCTTCACAAGACAAAAATAGCATCTCCTTAATATATAACTTCCACAATTGTAATCTGAGCCAGTGTGGGACGAGGCCAGGACAGAAGCTTAAATTAGAAGCAGTGGACGAGATGTAGAGGTGTTAGCCAGCAGAAACCCCAGTTTAAGGGCAAGTCAGGGATGTGCAGTGGGGTGCTGAGCCCTGCAGAGCCCCCTGAAGCTCACCCAGGTGTCAGCAGAGACTTCACAGCATTTCCTCTGGAAGCCTCGCTGCAATCCTTTGTCCTGTGCTCTTTCAAAGAAATGCAAAAAATTGAGCACCTGGAGGGGAAATAAAATCTTCATTTTGATGCTTTTCCTGGGTTATGATAAAAAATTGTAAAAGGGGAATAGGGAATAGAAATAGAGTAAACAAAATCGGAGCTGTTGGAGGGACGTATTGCATGTGCAGGCCCTCCCAAAATTCCTGACAGGAAAAGCAATTTCAATCCAGCCTTTCCAAGTGGGAAACACAGACCCCTTCTAATGAGCAGAACTGCAACATTAAGAGCCCTGACATTAAAAGCAAAAAGCATATTGAGGCAGCTAACATTTAACTTAATTATTATTTATTGAGCTAATTATGACTGACTATGTAAGACACTGTGGATTAAAGCTAATAACAGGTGAAATGGCTACTTTGCATATATAGATATATTTTGTTTTTTTCAATCTTTAAAGAATTTTCCATAACTTTTCAGTTCCTAAATCACTACTCAGCAAAACTCTCTCTCCAACAGTCCCCCTAAATTCAGATAAATACTAGTCAGCTCTCACTTAACTAAAAAGCCCTATTCCGTTTGTGCCTTTTCAAATTTGTCGTGGCTGTGTCTTACCTTGGCACTGCCCTTTTCCAAGGGGTTGGGCCAAAGCGCTGTTTGTGCCAGAGGCACAGCCTTATCCAGACTAATTTTGGCTAACTGAAAGGTCATAGCCACAAAGAAACAGCAGCTGCAATTACTGCCACGATGGAAGGGTGCAGAAAATCCCCCTGAACACCCAGCAGAGTTCACTGCTGCCTCTTGAGCTGCTGTACGCAGAGTCCTGATCTTGGGAAAAGCAATAATTAAGGCCTTTAATTTATCCCTGAAATGTGAAAAGAAGTCTGACAGAGTAAACATCAGTTGTGACAAAAGGAGCAGGAGTCATGTGTTTATGGAAAAGGTGGAGGTTTATGGGAAAGAGGGAGGTTTACAGGGAGTTATTCTTCCACTGCTGGGCAGAAGTCCCATTGACAACTCCAAGGGATATTATTATTTCCTCCCTTTTTGACTCAGACTTGTGGGAGAAATAAACACACATACTTTGGGTGACTGATTCTGGTAATTAACAGAGAACCTGAGCCTGCTAATAAAGCATTAGCAGAATGTGATATTTTTTCCAGCAGTTTCATTATTAATTCTCTATGAAGAAACATAACTGGCTGTACTAATTTAATTCAGAGAGCTTTTTTCTTTTCCTGACCTGTCATGTCACATAGGGTGTAAAAATGTGCCCAAAGAAAATGTAATGCTGGGATGCAGAACAAGGTTTTTCTTCAAACACAAAGTTTCAAAATCTCAGAAGTGGAAAAATTTATGCTTGTACCATTAATGTCTTTTCGAAATACATCATCACCATCTTGCTAGAGTCAAAATAACCTCTCCATTATCAGCAGAGTTCTGAGAATATTTCAATTTAGCAGAAGCTTTGGAAATTTTGCCATTGTTTCTTTTTCCATGAAATATAAAGGCTTTGGATAGTTTTTGCAGAAACAAAATTGCCAAAATGCCAGTGCTCTGCTCAAAGCCTGATTTTTTTTCACTTGAGAAGATTTTCCATATTTTAAAATGGTGACAGTAGGACACAGTATAAAACTTGGGCTGTTGTGAGTAATCACCCATCTGCAAAAAACTGAGGAACTGGATCCAGGTTTTTCCATCCATTCCAGTGGGACTTCACCACTTCTTGCCCAGAACTTCCTCTGGGATGTTCATTTTGCATTCTGTTGACTCGATTCACCTTACTAAAGGGTAAATCAGATTCCTTAATTTCTTTACACATTAAGCACAATGACATTGAGAAAGTCAATTATCTCTGTTCCGTGTTTCCTTAACGAGGATTTGCTCTCGTCTCCTTGATCAGGACAGGCTGCAGCTTTGTCCTGGCTCTGGGGCTTTCCGGTGGATTTTGGTTGCCCCCAGCTCGGGTGGGCACTGAGCAGCCCCATGGGCACTGCCAGGGCGGTGTCTCTGGAGGGGTCAGGATGGGATTTTGGGACATTTCATTTTTGGGAAGAGCTGGAGGGGCTGGGGGTGTCCAGGGCAGGGAACGGAACTGGGAAGGGGCTGGAGAATCCTGAGGGAGCTGGGAAAGGGCTGAGCCTGGAGCAGAGGAGGCTCAGGGGGAACCTTGTGGCTCTGCACAGCTCCTGACAGGAGGGGACAGCCGGGGGGGTCGGGCTCTGCTCCCAGGGAACAGGGACAGGAGGCGAGGGAACGGCCTCAGGCTGGGCCAGGGGAGGCTCAGGTTGGACAGCAGCAGGAATTTCCCCATGGAAAGGGTGCTCAGGCCTTGGCAGGGGCTGCCCAGGGAGCTTTGCAGTGCCCATCCCTGCAGGTGTCCAGGGAAGGGCTGGACGTGGCACTCAGGGCTCTGGGCTGGGGACAAGGTGGACACTGGGCACATCTGGGCCTCCATGATCCTGGACACCTTTTCCAGCCTCATGATCCTGGGATTTCATGATATTAATGCTGTTATACTCAGTGCCTCAGTCATAATGAAGTCTTCTTTAGGTGCTGTAAGAAACCAAATCAAAATCCAAGGAAAGATGAATTTGCAAAACAATAAATTCACTGCTTTTTCTTGTTTTTCATTCCAAGTGTCCAGGTTTCCTTAATATATAAAAATACAAGGAAAAACAATTTACAATTTTTAGGGATGTTGATCTAGTTTTTTTCTTCCAAGTTCCATGTCTGGAAAATTATAATAAAAATTTATGAATTTTTCTTTCCTTTACCTCAGTGTAAGAGGGAAGTAGGAGCTGAAAGGAACGTCTGAAGATTAAGTTTTTGTTGTTTAAAATTTAAAGAACAACAAAAAATGATCAGAACTGCTCCTTAACAAATCCTATTAAATTAAAAGGAATGGTAGTTTGGTTCTTCTTAATGTTGGGTTTTTTTTGGTCTAATTGGTTCACAAAAAAAAACCAAAAAACCAAAAAAAAACAACATAAAAAACCCACCCAAACAAGAACAACAAAAAAAACCCACCATTCTATAATAAACTTATAAACTTCAGGAAAAGAAAATTTTTTACCTCTATTTGTCTATAGCTACTTGGTTGAAATGACAGAATAATTAGAATTAATTAGTTAAGATTGATGTAGCAAACAATATATAATCCCTAATTGTGAGAGAAAAGTGGCTACTTGTGGCACTTAATGTATTCCAGACACCTAAAGTGGAGCTATAATGGCTCTTTTTAATGTTGCTGTGTTTTCACTATGCTGGATATGTCACTTTATAGCTTCCTTGGAGCTTTCAGCCAATAAAATCCCAGTGTTAATGCAGCCAGCAGCCCTTGCAGACGAGTTAAGCTCAAAATGCAATTGTTGGTGTTAATGTGGCCTGAAGAAGGTGCCTGTTGAGAGCTGCCCCAACTGCAGTGCCACACAAAGGAAAAGGCTGCCATTTCCACATTTCACAGACCTACACTTCCCAAAGTTGGTGCAGTGGCTTTCCAAGGTGAAAAGGAACAAAATGCTACAAATGAAAGCATTGTTTAGAAATTAGGTCACTAAAAATGAAATTAAACCAGCTGGGAGATTGGTGCTTTCTCGGACCCCCTGCCCTGTGGGATGGATCCGAGTGCCAGCAATGTATTTGTTAATTGGTGCTGCTGTGATGCAAGGAGCTGCTCAGAGCCTCACACTAGTGTTGAACATCTAAATTAAATTCCCTCTTGATGATGCAAAGGTACCTCAGAACTGCTTTCTGTATTACCTCATGAAAATTTTCCATTCCAAAGGTCTGCAGCAAGTTTTTTCCTCCTGCCATTCATCTTTTTGCAATGTACTGTCTATTCAGCTAGTGATAATATTTTACTATCAAACTGCTTTCCAAATTTATTTCTGTCATTATTAGAACATGGTGGTTTATAAATTTCTCTGTTAGTATAAAGTAAGTCAATTTTCACTCACTTAAAAAATAGCAAGTTGAATGTTAAGATATATTTTGTATATTAATAAATTAACTTACATCCAGGTTTTTCTTTCAGATGAATGAGATAATATTGTCCTTTAATATTTAATTGTGTTAGCTATGTGAAAACTCAGTAGATCTCTCTGGACATTGCTTAATAAATTACACAAGTCTGAGAGCAGTGAACTACAAACATGACCTAGCAGAGGTTGCTTGGAGTCCCAGCCCCTGCTTCTTCCCCCTTGTGCTTATGTGTGTTTATTACTGTGTTTAAGGCCATGAGGTGAAGGTAAAACATATCTACAGAAGGGTCCAGACTGAATTTCTGCCAGATATATAAACTCTGCAACAGGATAGAAATCTGTCTTTTCTATTCCACATCCATCTCAGGGTGTTGGAATAGGGTGATGGCAGTTGAGTTTGATGTCACTGTGTGGGGCCTGGAGAGAAAATGCCTGGAGCTGGTGTGATTTAGACTTTGTAGGAACATCCTAACTTGAGTTACAGTGTTGAATGCCTCCAGTACAAACGGTGTATGCTTGTACAGTTTGTAAGAAATGTCATTTTTGGGAGCTGTCTGTCCCCAGATACAAAGCACATGACATGGGCATGTGCTAAAGGCTCACATTTCCTCACACAAAAAGTGCCACAAATCCAAGCTTTCATCCTGGCCTTCCCGGATTTGCCTCAAACCCTTCACCAGCGTGGTTTGATATTTTAGGAAGGAAATCTTTACTTAGGAAGGAATTATTGCCTTTCAGGGTGGTGAGGCCCCTGCATGGAGAAGCTGTGGCTGCCCCTGAGCTCGGCCATGGAGCAGAACATCTGGGACCAGCTGTGCTCCCCCAGCAAGGCTTGCACAGCTTTCCCTCACACAGCCTCAGGAATGGAACTATACCAGAGATGGAAGCAAATTCTAAAGATCATCATGCTCAGAAAACAAAGAATTTCAGTTCTCACATGAGAAAACTGATTCACAACGACAAAACATTTAAATAATTCACATAAATAATTCATTTACTTGGTATGGTAAAAATTGAGAAAAGTAACTTAACAAATAAGGTGTGGTTAAATACTTTTCTACTAGTCTGATCTGAGTGGAAAGTCTGTTATAAAGAGGAGAAAGAGGAAAAAAACCTTTTTCCAGACATCCAGTCAAAGATTAGGAGCAGCACTGAGCCAGAGCTGGGTCTGGAGATAGGCAGTGAACATTCTCCTGGGGGAAAAGGTGTTGCAGAATCCCCAGAGCTCCTTCAAAGCCCTGCCAGGCTGTGGACAGTAACGAGGATCCAGGTGTGCTTGGTATAATCTGATCAGAACATTTATGTGTGATTGAGGCTATTAGCTTCAGGTGCAGTCATTTTCAAGCTTTTCTGAGACAGGCTATTTTAATTTCTTATTTTTCAGGGGTAAAAAAATCCTTTCCTTCAAAGTTGTTATTTTAACCCCCAATTTCAAACTACTGCTTTTGAAGTAATGAATGCTAGGAATCTTGTGATGACTCAAAATGAGTGTCTATTGCTCAATAATAAATGCAATTAGTTTTCTTAAGACTTTTCGATTGCTATATAAAATTTTACAATCAATTTATCATGGAAGTGTGAATTCAAATTTTTCTAGGGAAAGGAAGTTTACTATAAGTTTACTGATATAAAAAACTTTTACCAAAAAAAAAATCTAGTGGGCTGCTATATCCATCAAACTGATGGAGATTCTCCAACACGACTTAAGGGGGAGAAAGTACATTTTGTATCCTGTTCTCTCCTTATTTATATACTTTTCTTTATAACAGGCTTTCTGCTCAGTCAGACTAGTAGAAAAGTATTTAAACACATCTTGTCCTGTTACTATTCTCAGCTTTTACCATACCAAGTGAATTAGTTATTTATGAAGATCATTTAAATGTGTGACCGGACTTTGTCATCATTAATCAGTTCTCATTTGTGAGAACTGAAATTCTTTGTTTTCTGAATAGCATGATCTTTAAAATTTGCTTCCATCTCTGGCATAGTTCCATTTCTGAACCTTTGTGTGTTTTAGCCCCGCTGTTCCCACTCTGTCCTGGCTGCAAACTGGCAGAGGAGCCAGGGAATGGCTTCCAGGGCCAGAGGGCAGGGCTGGCTGGGATCTTGGGAAGGAATTGTTCCCTGGCAGGGTGGGCAGGCCCTGGCCCAGGGTGCCCAGAGCAGCTGGGGCTGCCCCTGGATCCCTGGCAGTGCCCAAGGCCAGGCTGGACATTGGGGCTTGGAGCAGCCTGGGACAGTGGCAGGTGTCCCTGCCATGGCTGGGGTGGCACTGGGTGGGCTCTAAGGTCCCTTCCAACCCAAACCGTTCTGGGATTTTGTGATTCCTTGAGTAACTTGGAATGATACTTAATCCTATATCTTTTGGGGCCTAAACCAACCTTTCTTCCCTTTCTGTTTTCCCAGTTTCACACCACCTAACGAACCAAACAGGAAATTCAGTTCCTTCCACAAGACTTCCAGGCTCCCCCACGGTTATTGTCAGGTACTCTGCTTTCACAGAGCTTGAACCTCTGGCCAGAACATTCCCAGAATTCTCCCTTTCCAAATCCTCATGCTCTTTGTAGAACCACGGAGTTATTTAGGTTGGAAAAGGCCTTTCAGATCCTTGAGTACAACCATTAACTCAGCCCTGCCAATGCCACCACTCCCCAATGTCCCCAATGTCCCCAATGTCCCCAGTGCACATCTGCACATCTTTAAATCCCTACAGGAATGGTGACTTCACCACATCCCTGTGCCAGGGCTGGGCAGTGATGGTTGTAATCACCCCATACCTTGGTAAACCTGGAGATTGTTTGAATTGGAATCCTAATCCTCCTGTGTCTGAGGATTCATTCAGGAGAGCACTGAAACAAGACTTAGGAATGTCTTCAGATAAGTAGGAGTAGTACAGAGAAAAATAATTATCTTATCCATCAAAATTATGCTGGGAAAAGTTTTTCTGCTTTCCATTATTTTCACTGTCATTCCAAATGCCAAATTTTCAGTGGAATTTGGAGATTACTTTCTTGAACAAGTCACAGAGAACTCTAACATCACAAGTCAAATAAACAGGAAAATCAATTCTTTTAACTGAGGCAAATGCTATGAACAAGTAATCGTAATAGCATTTTTTTCTTGCAACCTCACATCAACATATTGTACACTGACATAAAAATAGATTACAGTATCTCTGAAATTAAAAATGGATCTGTATATCTATATTTCCCAGGACATTCTCATATTGTACAGCATTTTATCAATTCTCACCCTCCTTTATAACTATTGATGGAACAACAAATTATTCAGAAATAACTGATCAGTGTTGGAGTCTGTTCCCGGACTTCTTATTGTATCCATGTATTATTTTCTAATTTATGATTGCGCTTTCTTATTTATTGTTTCAAAGCTTAGGTATGTTTATATCTCAAACTCATCAAGAAGTTCTTTAGAAACTATTATTCTCTGAAACCCTGCATAACCTCTAATAAATTCGTGCTCTGTAGCAACAAAGGTGCTGCAACCTCTCCATTCTCATCCAGTCATTTAAACAAATTGTAGGGCAATTTCTCGCTGGGTGTTTTCAGCAGCATATTTTAAAGATAAAATGAAATAGTCCAAATCATCTACATTAGAAGGTGGGAAATAATTAGTCTGGCAGAAAATATCTTTTCATTATCTTAATCAGTGGGTGTGAAGATAAGCATTTGCTTCTCTTCAATGTAAGTTATCAGTGGAAGGCTTTAGGGAGAAATGTAAAGGGTATTTAAAAGCACAATGCCAGTGTTACCCCTGAGGGGAAGAGTGGGCTCTGGTATTTATTCCCCTCGTGCAGACATCAGCACATCTGTACACCATTTTAAAAAATAGGGCAAGTGTGTTTATGGGATATAAAACCACCAGCTGTTTACTGTGAAACCCTGCAACAAGTGCATTAAAGAGATTTTTGGAAATGTGCATCTACAATTGCAGCTCTCTCATTATAATGTCTGTTTCTAAGTAGACTATGGCTTAGCACAGCACTTTCCATATTAAAGTTTTTAGAACAAGAGTGTGCCATTACAGATATTAATCCACTTGTGCTCAAAGTAGGATTTTCCTAGAATATCATTAATAATTGGCACTAGAGATACAGGAGTTAATGTTTTTGTAGTCCACTTCCAGGTTTAGAGTTAATACTTTGTGATCTAAAAAAATAATCTTGTTTTGATGAAAAGAATGTATAAAGGCTTGACCGGCTTAACTTTCCTTCAACCTTGCCTTCCAAAGGCTAAATTCCCAGGTAAATGTTATTTATTCCTTCTCCCTCATGCCTCACTCCAAGATACCCACATCCCAAAGATCGTGCAGTTCACAGTTCTTCTGATCCTCCTGAATTAACCAACAAATGATCCTTCATTCTGTGCAAATTATTGGTGTGAGTTGTGCAGGCATCTTTCCAAGAAGAAAGGTGGAATGGTTTCGATGCCATGGTTTTCCTGTAGGAAACGCAGCCCTGCCCACTGCGTTGGAAGAAAGGGAAGGTTACAAAGACAGGGAGTTCTAAAGTGCTGGATTTAAACTCACCTGAAATTCCATTAATAAAAAGCTGAGTGTTAGGGTTAACAGTTTTCACGGAATGACAGGATCATTCAGGTTGGAAAAGACCTCTCCAAGATGAACAGGAGTTGGACAGAGCTGTCTGGAGAATTTTGACCCAGGGTTATGATACAGCATGTATACACACTTATATGTATTTCTATATAAAATACACAGATAGATTTATAATAGAGAGGTTTCTTTGCAGGGGGCTGCACATTTCTGGTACCTTTTCCAAAGAGTCACCTTTCCCAGAATTTCCTGATCAGCTTCTGTCTCCTGACAGTACATGAAGACACTGAATCAAAGCTGCCTTCCCAGCAGGTACTTCTGCGGCAGTTTTTCATTGCTGGCCCATTGGTTTCTTTGGATAAACCAATAATAGTTATTCATCTTCTGAATCCAGTTTTGTTTTTTTTTAAAAAAGTCTAAAACTGCCTGTTTAACCTAATTTTTAATTTTTTAATTGAAAAAAACCCCACAGTTGCTCAGCTGTGTTTCAGAATTACAACGTCTCTGTTCTGCTTCCCCCAGTACATGTAGATGTGACATCAGGTGCCCAAATGTGACATGAATTTGGTTCATGCCTTAAAGCAAAGAACTGAGCAGGATTTCACAGAAAAAAAAATAGCTTAATGCTAAGGGAATGTTCCAGTGTAACCAATGTTTAGTGAATTATGTGGAGAGGCAGCTGAACAGGAAACAAATCCGTTTAGGTTCATCTTGTCCAGGAAAGCGTATCGAGAGGTCTTCACCATGCTGAGGAGCAGTAGGACAGGTTACCTCTGATGTCAACACATTCATCCTTACAAACTCTGTGAAATTTGCTCATCAACATTTAACTATAGATATGAGAGTATTTAACAAATTCAGAAGGTGAAAATACCTAAGGTACTGATAAAACTCCAACGCAAGAACTGCATCTGCAGTTCATTGTCTCAGAGTTGATGCTGCAGTAGCAATAAAATCTGATTTTAGGATCTGCTTAAAGTTGAGATGGATCTTTTCTTATTTGAGTCAAGTCAAAAAACAGAAACTATTTTTAAAAAATAGATAAATCTTATATACAGTGAGAAAAAAACCAAACAATTTTGTATATGTTCTTCTTAGTTCTCTTAAAAGACAGCTGTTCCCACAACAGCCAAATAAAGTGCACATCATGTTGTCATGTCATGTGTTTTTTAAAGTGAATAGTAGCAATCATCTTCAAGGATGTGCTGGTATAATTGTATTTCTATTTTTAATACATTTTTAATACATGATCTAATTTACATTTGTCTATAGATATGCAAATTTACATTCCATACGCAAATATCACTAAGGCTAACTGCAGTGCTGTAGGAATTGATCTCTGTAAGTGCTGAAGGGATCATGACCCTGTATATAGGAACATGAATGTTATAGCTGAAATATTCCCTATACAATAAGGAATTAAAAAAAATAGAATAAAAACTTCTGATTTGATGAGATATTTAAAAGCTAAGAGTCTCTAAAATTCTTGTGTGGGTTTCTCACAGATTGTGCATCTGCATGTGCTGTGATTAGAACCCTCAGCAAAGAGCAAACACATTTTCCTTGTATTTTGAAGAAAATAGGCAGGGAAACAGTCTCTATAGTCTATGTAATTCCACATAATTCTCAGGCAAAACTGCAGTTTGAATATGAAAGCACAACACAATACCCAAACCAGTTAATGAAAAAAACAAGAAGTGAATAAACTGAGCAAATGTTGGCAGAGAGATGCAATCTCACAGTGCTGCACCCTGGTTTTTTTTCCCTTCCATTGAGAGCCTACTGCAGATCACGAAATTAGATCCTCATTTGAAAAACCTCTGCTTTCTGCTGCCCTTGGAATTGTTAATCTCTAATGTGAAAGAGCCCCTTCAAAGTGGGAGCAGTTTTAGCAGAGCCGTGGATGGGAACCCAGGCGCTGCTCACTTGGGCGCTGGGAACAGCTTCAGCTCTGCCTAAGAGCTGTGGGAGAAAAATCTCCTTGTTTAGCACTCAGCCAGAGACAGATTTGAGGAAACAGATCTCCTTCCCAAGCTCACTTGATGGGTTGTTTTTACTTAAATGAAACGGAATGGTTTGGTATGGAATTGGTAGAGCGAGCCTCTGTTGGAAAAGGTTCTGTGTGCTCTGTAAAGGTGAGCCCTGGTGGAGCTTGTGTTTACCCAAAGGTTAGTTTGTCTCTTTTTAAGAAAATAAAAATTCTGTTTCTCAGTGGACCACAGATGGTTTTTACAGGCTTAACAAACTTTACCTTAAAATCTCAGTAACGGCTAGATGGACCTAAAGCAGGGAGTTTAAGCTGCTGCTAACTGGTCTGGAGAGCAAAATAGAGAAGACATTGGCCATTATTCCAATCACTGAGATGGGCTCAGAACTGCAGGTGTTTTTTCTGACAAAGATACACTACCATGGGTTTTTGCAGTATAGAAAATATTTTGCAACTTTGAGTTCTTCAGATTATGCTGCATCAATACTTCCTCAAAATTCCTGGTTACTACACCCGAACAGTTTCCAGGCTGATGAATTAACGTGTTAAATCCAAGTTAAAATTCTGGCTTGGTATTCATTTTCATATAGATTCAGTTGCCTGATTTTTGACCCAGTCCTGCAACAGTTTAAATCCAGAATATTTATGAAAGCAACCCTGACTAATTGAAGAGAAAAGGTTTATGTATCCCAGGAAAAGTTAAGCTGAGACCAAAATTTACAGTTTATTATGTCAGTTTATGAGGACAGACCAAGTGGCAAGGCCATAATGAAATTGCTCCAAAAGAAATAAAACAGAAGACTAAAAAAATAGGAGATGAACAAACCACAAACCACAGCAGAAAAATTAGCAAAAGCATGAAACAATGTCTTTGTGATAAGATAACATCAGTACAAGTATTACATTATCAGTCAGAGATTGGGATAGAATTTACTTAAACCTTCAGGACCTCCTGCATTGATAATGTCAATCAGAGTTCCTAATTCTGTGCTTTACAGTAAGTTTCCTGAAGAACTGATGAGGGGGATCTCTGAATAGTACAGCAGAAAGGGCAGGAGCAGGTGAAAAACTGGAATACAGATGGCTCTTTTTAGCAAGAGCAGAAAAATCACAGTAATCCGTATTAGAGCACATAATACATGTGCTACAGAGGGCTGGGAAACACTGGGGAAATTTAATTCAACTCCTTTTTGCTTCAGCAGAGAAATAATAATGATTCATTCTGTTAATTCCAATGACATGGCAGGGTTAGGAAGTGAGATTCAGTATCTGTAGGTGCTGCCAGGAGGGTTCTTGGGGCTCGGCTGTGGGATGGAGGATCCCAGAGACGAGCACACCTCACACACTTCCAGAGGCATGCAGGAGCATTTCTGCCGAGCCAGAGGCTTTGGGGGCTCTTGGAGCGCTGAGAACAAACAATATTTAACTGCAGGAACACAGGGAAATCCAACTTTGCATGGGAATTGCAAGTATTACAGACAGACATGCTAAATTCATTAAGTGATCAAGAAGCAAAGCATGCTAAATTACCATGGCTTATTACCAAATATTTAGAGGCAAATACATTCATTCATACAAATTTTAAACTGGGCAAGACTGTCAGCTTTAAATTACACAACGATTTCAGAAATAGTGTAGTCAGTTGTTTACACAAGCACTTTGGAAGACAACACTGAGCTTTTTAATTACCTTCAGAGACATTTTCTATTATGCTTATTAAAATTTTAATCTATACCTTGCTAACTCATCATATTCATTGATTTAATTAATTACGACTGCATGATATTTATTTGTAGTCCACAAAAAAGGTTACAATTATACCTATGATTACTTTTTATCCATGTTATTTTAAAGATTAGTTACTTTAAATTTTGAGATCCTTCTACCACTGTCATGCTCAGCCTCATAAAAGGTTTTCTAGCAAAAAAATGCAAAAGCTTCACTGGCGATCTCGAGTCCCCATTCACAGTTGAGGCTTGTCCTGGGTAGAAACCATCTCTTTGTTCTTTCAAATTAATTCTCAGCAGTGGTTTATGATCCTCTGAGTTTAGTTCTGTGCCAGACAGAAGAGCTTTTCTGTCATAAGGAGGAAAGATAAATCCTTCCAAGAGTTTTCACTGTGATCTACATCAACAAAGAGATTCTATCACTGCAGCTGTACTCAGATTTTTTTCCTAACTTATCAGTAGAGCTCTGATTTTGCCTACCTTGTCTCAGGATTTTTGGAAATGTAGCAGTGAATGGAGCATCATAAGTATTGAAAGATATTGTTCATAAAAATTTATCCATTTCAAGTGGGGTTTTACTTCAAAATGGATTGTTAATGTCATTACTCATGTTTTCCTTGGATTTCTACTAAAGAAAATCCATTAATTTGAATATTGACCAAAACAGGCTTTTGTTGTAATTGCAGCAGAGTCATGGGGAAAAAAAATTGCTTTGGGCATCACAAAAATTAATCTGGGTTTAAACTTCTTAAATTACTAAGTAATTTATTAAGTCCCAAGATAAAAGAATGCCGTGTGACTCAGCCTCTTGCACAGCTCAGTTTGAATTGTGAATATTCTTGGTGAAGAAATGTGAGTCAGCTGGGATGGAAGTTATGTCTACAAAAGATTCCTCACACGATAAACAAAATCCTTCAGTAAAGACCTGGAATATTTCTACAAACAGAACTCTAAAAGGCCTCCTCTGCTGAACACACTTTTCCCATCAGTATTTAGTCCCTGTCTGCCCACGAGCAGCTTGAGCTGCTGTATTCCAATGCAGTCATTAGTCTGTAGGGGTAGAAGTTATGTTTGACCAGCCAAATTTGGATATTCTGCACTGAAATCAATTTGACCCAGGCTTGTAGGTGCCTCATATTTTGTATTATTTTCTGTTGTCTTAGTTACACGGTGAGAGAGAAGAGCAAAAGGACAGATAAACATGCCAATAAAAGGAGACAAGTAAGCTATTATCCATCCTTTCACTGTTTACACTGAATAAAATGGGAATTAGTATTCCAGGCTTGTGGCTCTACCTCTTGGCTCTTAGACTTTTAAATGCAGTTGCTAATAATCCCCATGCATTCCTGCTGCTGACAGATATGCCACAATATTTTAATCAGCGCCGGCTACAAGGCTAATAAAGGTTACTAATAAAATAAAATTCTGTAGGGGCTCCCTCTTTACAGGCAATATCAAGCCCTATGAACTTTTAATGCCTTCTCTCTCCATTTAGATAGTCATGCCTCAAAGCCTGTATTAAAAATAGCAAGGAATGCTTATTCTGAAGTGTTTGAAAATATTGCAAATTACACTGTAGTATTGGCTTACTCCAAACTAATCTTATCCCTTACTGACCTTTGCAGAAACACTTCTCTTTCATTTGGCAGCTTCATTTCCCTCCTTTCCTTCTGTCTTATTCCCCTGTCCTTTTACCTGTGGTTTATTTAGTCATCAGGAACTGGGGAGATGGGGCTGCAGATTTTAACTATGTAGCTGATAGGTTTGTTGCGCTCACCCAGAAGCAAATACCTATTTCTCATTCCATTTCCATTGCAGCTTCATTTTCATCTCAATATTGTATTCCACAGCAGCTGCACAATACATTTCTTCTGAGGAAAGCAATGAATGTATTTACTCCTTTCTTTGCCTCTGAATGGTGTTCTGTGGATTTTTCTGTCCTTTATATTCCTGCTCATTTTATAAAAAAAAATAAATTTATAAATTCATCAGGAACCTAAAAATAAATGCAATGGAAATGAGCATTTGTAATAAGGGCCTTTTTCTTAGTATTTATTAAAAAAAATAGGTAGAATACAATACAAAAAGTGCAAAAATTAATAAGCCCAGTGAAAACCTAAATCCTCTTACAATGAAATATGGATATATCTCGATTTTTTTAAGATCACCAAGCTTCTATCAGGTCTAATTCTACCCTGATAGTTGATATAATTTTCCAGACTTCATAGTGGAAATTGGGTCTTTTTACAGTCATGAAGGAAAAATTGAAACTGGAGTGGTCTTGACAGAATGAGTGCATTTAACTACAGAGCCCCTATTTCATTTTCAACCACATAAAATAAAATACCCAGACATTGATCTGCACCACGGAGTTGTTTCAGCTCAGAGTCTCCGCTCACAGGACCAGGAGATATTGGATTTTTGTTTCCAGGCTCCATCCTAATCCAGCAGTCAATGGGCTTTCCAGACTGCCATAAATCTGGGGCCAAAGCAGTCTGGCATTGCCGTGTCCATCACGGCCACTGATGTTGAGGTGGCTCATGAATTTATAGATTGTCAGGAACGGCATCGCCATGGTGTCCTGAACATGAGACATCCCAGCCAGGCCAGAGCCACTGACAGCACCCAGAGCTTTTCCCAGTGCTCCTCAGCAGGAATCTCCTGATCCTGTAGCCCATTGTTCCCTTGTCCTCCAGGCAGCTTCCAGGGATGAGCACTCCATGCTGGTAGTCCTGGCCACATTGACCCCCAGGTGTCTGGGAGCTCCTCCTTTGCCTAAGGATGAGCTCTCCATGCTGGCAGTCCTGGCCACATTGACCCCCAGGTGTTTGGAGCTCCTCCTTTGCCTAAGGATGAGCTCTCCATGCCGGCAATCCTGGCCACATTGACCCCCAGGTGTTTGGGAGCTCCTCCTTTTCCTAAGGATGAGCTCTCCACGCCGGCAGTCCTGGCCACAGTGACCCCCAGGAGTCTGGGAGCTCCTCCTTTGCCTAAGGATGAGCTCTCCATGCCGGCAATCCTGGCCACATTGACCCCCAGGCATTTGGGAGCTCCTCCTTTGGCTGAGGATGAGCTCTCCATGCTGGCAGTTGTGGCCACATTGACCCCCAGGCGTTTGGGAACTCCTTCTTTGGGTGAGGATGAGCTCTCCAGACTGTTCCTCCAGATCCTGAGCTTTCCCTTGGCATTTCAGCCCAGCTTTTCTCCAGATGTGCCAGCGATGCTCTGGGGGCTCAGGTAGCCCAGGGCACCCTGGACTGACCCTGACATCCTGCCCTGGTAGCCAGACAGACCTGTGTCCTTGCCACGCTGACAAGAATCAAACAGCTCCAGGAATGGCAGCAGTATAAGCTGAAAGACTAGACATTAAAAAAAAATTTAAAATTTAAAAAACCTAACCAAAGCCAGCAGTAAACAATGCAAATCAGGTCTTATTTTTTTTAAAATTTGGGCTCATCTACTTGCTGTTACTGCATGAAGCTTAATTTTCACTGCTTCAGGCATGGTGCTCTCCTATGGGCTAGAGGTAATGGATAATCACATCTAAGCAATACATCTCAAAATTCTAAAGCCAAAACAAGACTAACAAGCCCCAAACTAAATGCTCATGTTAAATAAGTCATCAAGATGCTTTAAAGTTTAAATCTATGCTCTATTCAAGGATTTCTGAGAGAGAAACAAGACCGAAATTCTTGATTACAGTATTTGTTCAGACTTTGTGTAAGTTAAGAACTAACTCTCTTCCTTTCATTTAAGATTAAGGAAAAAAAAATTGGATTAAGTGATTTTCTGTAAGGAGGACCAGCAAAGTGACTATTCTGCTTATGTCCTATTTTCAGGGCTAAAGAAAGAATCAAATTATGTTTAAGTTTATATGAAATTCCTTAGCAAAGGTATGAGTTTTTTCAGCAGAATAGCACAATTAAAAAAATAAGTTATTTCCATGTGTTACAGATGTTTAAAGATGTTTCTAGAAGAACTACTTGCAAAAACAAGGTTATATCCTCTTTTTTCCTTTCTTGCTGTTTTTAAAATGCTTTATTTTTTTCTAATGGCCTTTACACTCTGTTCATAAAAGAAAATCTCATACCATCAGTTAGCTGTACAGAGCAAGCCTTATGTTCTGTAATAATATGCCCAATTTGCTGTACTATTTTTGTAATCCTGCCAGTGTTTAAGACTTCACTATTCATCACAAAGTCAAACCCAATTTTTTCACTGCTTGATTTCTTCCCTAGCACTGCAATTAGCATGTCCTCAGTCCTGTTCTTCTTTTTTATCAACAACAGGCAAGCCTACAGTGTTTGTGGCACTCCAGAGCTACAAATATTTACAGTGAAGGATTTCAGGCATATCCAGGTGAAAATTCTGGATGCAGAAATAGAACAATTCTTCCTTACTGCAGCACCGTCCTTTTGTTCTTACTTCACTTCAGCACAGTTCTTTCCACTGAGGAATTTTGTTTGGAATTCCTGTTTCCCATCTGCTGGTGCAAAACTGATGTGCAGTGCAAGTTCTGCAGTTTTGAAGTGGTCTGTGAGGTTTTCAGTGTAAATACAACACTGGATTTTATCCATCCTGGAATGCAGTATTTGTTGAATATCAAAGCTATCCTTTTTCCATGGTTGTGTTAAAGAAAGTAACATTTTCACCCTTTTCTTACCAATGATTTTCTGGATTCAATGGCATCATCCTTAACAAGCTTTAACATTAAAATTTGGTCACAGTTCAACCACAACTGCACTTTCTCTCTGAGAAGAACAACATGCTGGTTGAGATGGGGACTGCTTTTTGTATCCTGCTTTTCCATTTAGGACATGTCTGAATTCAGTACCAGAGCCCCGGTGAATTCAGATTTGGGATTTACAGTGACTTGACCTGGGACTCTCTGCAGGTGAACCCCCTGTGGCATGGGGATTCTGTGGTGTTTCTAAAACACTCTTGTCTCTTCTTTTTCATGGTCTCCAGGTACTAGTAAACTACAGCTAAACAACAAAAACAAAGTAGTTACGGTTCTAGGTCTACAATAAAGCTTTGCCATTTTTTAGCTCTCAGGAAACTCATGTAGTTTCTGTGTAGCAGCTGTGTGATTGCTCAAACACTAAACAATGAATGCTTTGCGTCTTTCTACAAGTTTATATAGTTTCAAAGTTATAGATTACCCTACTTACGTAAGATATTCATTTACAAAAGTGTTAAAGTCCTTAAGTGTTATATTAAAAAATATTTAGTAATTAATTTCTCCCTTTTTTGCCCTCAGTGTTCATTGCTTGAAAATTATTTTGATGTAACATAATAGTATATAATTTATTATATTTTTTTTTCTATGCTTTCAGTTCTGTTTTCAGTTATTCTTTCCCTTTTTAATGCACATCAGTAGCCACACATTTTCTCTAGCTAAAATATGAAGCAGTGTGACACAAGACCACGTCTGTGAAGCCAAATGAGTGGTGCTAAGAGCTTACCCACATTAGGAGAATTTCAGGGCTTATTTTAGACCAGTTTTCATTTGGTCCCACAGACTAAATATTCATTAATGGTTGCATCCAATGCAGTCCAGGAAAGGAAGAGGAAGGAATGCAGTTTTCCTTCGTGACTCTCTCGTGGCTGGTGGTGAGCACAGAGCCAGGAGCCGGCATTCAGAGGTGCCTTTGTGAGTGAAAGCAAAGCACTGAGGCAGCTGCACAAAGCCATGAGCGCTCGGGGTTGTGCTTGGGGGCTGCTGGGTGGGTTTGCAACGCAGCTGAGTTTCAGCTTTGTGCTCAGTTTGATCCTCTGCAGAGTTATCCCTTTGTGCTGCGAAGCACCCAGGTGTAAAACTGGTTCTCCAGCCAGGCTGAGGAGCCACGGGCTCTGTGGTAGCAAAGGGTCACCCAAAATGCTGGAAGAGAAGGAACAGGTCCCTAGAGTGCTCTTCTTCCTTCTGCTACCCTCCTTGCCTTTTGCTGGGCTTAGACTTATGAGGCAGACACGTTTAGAGGGGTAAAAGGGTTTTACCTCGGTATTTAACAGCATCCTGTGGCACACAGCTCTTCAAAGGTGGAACACACCAAGATGCACACACCATGCTATGTGTGTACAATTCTTATAGACTTGGAAAATGAGCATATCTGTCTAGGATCCCCAGTAAGAAGCTTGACAAATGAAGCAATGTTCCCTACTCTAAAGAATGTCTCCCCAGATGAGGCTTGAGCCCAGTTTACAAAATATGACCCAGAGAGAAGGTTTCAGCCGAGGTTGAAACCTCGAGTTTTTGATAGCACAGAGCTCTCTGGTCTCCTGCTGGGGATGTTTGGTCTTTCTGCCTTGCAGAACCCCTAAACTAAGCTGGAATATCAGACTACAAAAATTACAAGCATGTAGGCTAAGGGTACAGAAAATATATAAAGGATACAGAAATATATAAAAGGGTATATAAAAAAGATAAGGCAAAAATCATCAGGTGTCGCCCTGAGCAGCCACAGAGATCCCTAAAGAGCCGTCTGCCAGGTCCATCCCTCCATGGATCCTCCCAGCCTGGCAGGAAGGGTGGACAGTCACCAGCAGGACGGGCTGTGCCGGGCTGGTGGCACCAGGGCAGGGGCTCCGAGCTCTGTCTCGTGCAGATGAACTCGAGAGAGGCACAAGAAAAGGCAGCAGCCATCACATCAGCCTGTCAGAGCCCAGCTTGCACACAAAACAACGAGATCCAGGATGGTCAAAGCTGAGTGACCCAAAAAACTCTGCCTGAAATTGTTGTACAGAGCCTGACAGTTATGGACAAGGCCTGCTTTAATGGAATAAAGCCACTGCAGAGGGGAGAATGAAATGAAGAGAAAATTACCATGTGAAGAATTTCTATCTGATTCTGACACTTTCTTTTTCCATGTAATTATTAACGTGTTTTTTAAAAGTCCATTAAAATTCCATTCAGATTAAGATGAACTATAAGAACAGGAGTAAGGGTAATGCATTGCAAGATCCTGTATTGACAATCAGTTTTAGGCAGTAACCTTAATCAAGGTTAATGTCATTTCAGTGCCTCATCTCAGGTCCTCATTTTGTGTCTTAGGCAAGCCTGGCATTTTTATTCCTGTTTTTGGTTTTTTTCCCCCCAGGTAATCTGTTTTATTTGTGATGTGTGCTGCAGAGTAATTATTCAGGCTTATCACATTTAAATAACTTCTGTGACAAAACTTCGTAAAATATTTATTGATAAATGTAAAGTACCCAAAATCTAAAAATATTTCTGCGTGGCTTTATTTCAAAGCGACCATTCTTTATGTGGGCCTTCATACCAAATTCTCAGCAATTTAAGTACTTGATTGTTTTACTCCTGCTATAGAAAAGTCTATGGGAAGTTAATTCTATTTCTAGGAATCACAATAAATATGTTTGTTTGGGGTTTTTTTGTTTGTTTTTTTTTTTCCTTTTTTTGGGGTTTTTTTTTTGGGTTTTTTTAATCTCTGCAAGATCCCATTATGCTGTGCACATCTGCATTTCCCTGTATGAATTCTGGCTCATTAGATGGGGTTTATTACAGCATGGTTTCTACTTTAAGCCCCCTGGTTCAGCTGCATAATACATCCTGCTTAGATAATCTCTCTGCCTGCACCACTGCTGTGCCCTCCTGACATTATTTAGCCTCAAATCTTTAGTACTTTTAGCTGGCCACTGATACTCCCCCAAATGCAGACATAACCCCAATATATGGGGTTTAATCTTTTGTGAAAGGAGAGGGGAAACAGGAAAGTTCTCAAAGTTCGGAGTTGTTGAAGATCAGGGTGTAAAATTTGCAGAGTCCTTTTCTGGCAAAAATTCAAATCCTGCCTTCGAAATGCTGATCTGACAAACTTTGTGAGATGAGTCATTCTAATTATGCAAGTGATGTCACTGCTGTGTCACATTGCTTTGCAATTTAAGGAAAGATTAAAAGATTTGGTCATTAGGAGGGGGGATAAAAATTGCTGCACTTAATTGAAAATGCAGGGAACACCGGAATGACAGAATGGTGTAGTTCTGTATCTAAAGCAGACTCTAAGAAAATTGATGTGTTATTCACCATATTTTCTAGGAGTAAAGTTACGGATTTCATTTACTCATGTTCACAACGTGTGTATTTTGGGAACAGCACCATCAAGTGGATGGAAAGACAGGTCACTTTTAGCTCCATTTTCAGAGCAAATAAATAAAGAATAATAAAAACAAAGAAAAATAAAATAAACACCCTTTTTTTGATTTAATGTAGGCAAAAATTTATTCTCAGCCAGAATGGCAAACCAATGAATCTTCTGTACCAATACAATGAATATTATACTCACTTCTCCCTCTGAATTGTACAGGTATTTACCATGCTCTGTGTTGGATAGGAAGGTCAGGATTGGCCAGGTTTTATCAGCTGTGCTGGACCTGGCCAGAGCAGAGTTCCAGGTGGAATATTGGGAACTGCAGGGAAGTTTCACCTCGTGCAAAAGGGGATTTTCCAAGGTGATGTGCTGGGGGTGAAAGGCACCTTCCACCTCCCTCCGGTAATTCCTTTTTTGACTGGCTATTAATATTGACCAGCCTCCCCAGAGCTGCGTGTTTTGTGCGATGGAATCTCCCCACAGCTGAAGGGGGACGTGTTCCTAGGCAGATATGTTGGGAAGGAGATCTTTGGGGGGCCTCAAGTCAATGTGGGAGTGATGTGTGAGGCAAAAATATACAGATGGTCATAATCTCCTATATCCATCTGATTTATTCTTTTTTTAATCACAGTACATTCTGATTATAGCTTTGACTTTGCTCTGCCATTGCTACTGTTTTCCAGTGCACATCAAAAAACTTTTGTCTGTTCTAAAAAATATTAAGCAATGGTCTAAGCTGCTCATCTGCTAAAAGCTACCCATATTTATCCACCTCTGTTGTTTACTGTCATTAATAGCAATTGCATTTCACAATCTGACCTTGAAATGACAGTTTATGTGCATAAATTCTCTCTCCCTCTAACACACATAAACACATAGTATTCATGAACACAAACATTGCGTCAAAAATCTGTAATTTAATACTAGAAAAATGCAAGTGTGAAGAAGAATACTTAACAGTATTGGAAATTTTAATGTAAAGTATAGTTTTTTCATTAAATACATATTTTTTATTTTAATTTTTTTTCAAATGTCAGCATCCTTTCGTTTCCCCCAGCATAAAAAACATCAAAAGCAACTGCTCAGTTAGAACAGAGGCGTTGTGTGGTTGTGGTGCTGTTCCAGAAAAGAATAATAGCATAAACACCAGGAATCCTGTTTTCTAATAAAAGCAAATACGCAGTTGGCTCACTATAAAGAATTATTTGATGTACCTTTAGGAAGTATCTGGAGACCATTTGATGCAAAACTGTTGTGCCTCCTACTTGGTAGTTAATTTTAGGAATATGTTCTCTCTGTTCAGCTGAGAACCTGCTTTCTGTTTTCCCTTTCCCCTGTGAGCAAGGAGAGAGTTACAGCACTGAAGATGCAAAAAGGATGCCTTGTCCATCCCACATTTTTTGGGATGAGTGAATGTTGCCCAGGGACATCATTCATTAACACCCAGGAATCCTTAAAAGGAAAAACACCATAGATTAACTTTTGTTAGAATTGCACACCACATCTCAGTGTTCCTTTTCTGAGGAGGATGGATAGTGTTTCTCATTACGGTAATCACATTAGATCTCCTCGCCTTGTATTCAGGCACTGATGGAAAGGAAACACAGCTCAGAAGTGCTTAGAACCTCTTTTGGCAGCTCTCTCCAGGGGGACATACATTTTCCTTACCATAATGAGGACCATAAAGAAGAGAAATGATGTGGCCTGGCATAGATAGGGAGTCACATTACAGTAACTTTTCACCAGAATGAGAGTAGTTAGAGACTACTATATTATAGCAGAGCTTGGTAACTCTTCTACTGCTAAGAGCCAACTGTCAACATTTCTGTTATAAACCCCATTTTTCAGGAGTTTATAACTCCTCTGGTAATCCCACTCAGGGTGAAGCTTACTTTAGAAAGACTAAGTAAGGGAGTGATCCTTTAAAAATTAAATAGAAGGGAAAATAAGAAGAAACCTGAAATCCATGCATTTCCCATTTTGTTTCCTTTGCCTTAGTACAGCTGCTTTGGGTTTAGGATGAGGGACTTACAAATGGAGATTTCAAAAGCAGTTCAGTGCTGATACAGAAGTTATTACTGTACAGTGAGAATCCAGCCCCAGCTCCAATGAGCAGCTGCCAAAGAAACAGTAAATGGTTACAGCAGAAGCTGACTCCGCCTGGACAGTCTGCTAACAAGAGAGAAAACCCAACAAAATGCAACCAAAGCAGTGCAAAATGACATGATGGGGGTGATTCCTCCCTGGGAGGGTGGGCAGGCCCTGGCCCAGGGTGCCCAGAGCGGCTGGGGCTGCCCCTGGATCCCTGGCAGTGCCCAAGGCCAGGCTGGCCATTGGGGCTTGGAGCAGCCTGGGACAGTGGCAGGTGTCCCTGCCATGGCTGGGGGGGCACTGGATGAGGTTTCAGGTCCCTTCTAACCCAAACCACTCTGGGATTCAGTGGTTTTGAAATCTGAAGAGAGTCTCACCCTTGCATTGGAGGGCAATGAAGGTGCTGCTTTTCCAACAGGATGTTAAATGAATAACCTTTAGGCACTGGAGTTTTTGTTGAACTCTTCCAAGACCCTGACAGTAGCCTTAGAGCCACAGCCAAATTTCCCAAGTGATCGTTAGTACTAACAGCGAGTGAACAGTGTGAAAATAAAGCTGTGAGTTTTTATCCAAATTTCCAAGCAAATTTGTGGCTGTTTTTCATGACCTTTGTGAATAAATCTCTAGAATCATCCTTGTATTCAAACTTTATTAGCATGCCTGTTAAATGTCAAACTTTAATGTTTTGCAAGATTTAATTTCTATTTGCAGTGTATCTTCTGGTGTAATTTGCAGAATCCCAGAATGGTTTGGGTTCAAAAGGACCTTAAAGATCATCTGGTTCCAACTCTCTGCCATGGGCAGTGAAAATGATCCACTATTGGTGATAATGGATTGATGATGATCTTAGAGGTCTTTTCCAACCTAAACACTTTTATGGTTCTGTGATTCGAGGGTGTTGTTCATAAATATTACATGTTTAAGTAATCAGCAGTATAATTATGTGAGAAATATAAAGAAATGTAGAAAAGAATGGCTACATATTTTATCCATATGCAAAATTAAAATCATGGGGAAAGGATCTCCAAGCTGTTCAGCTCTCTTGTGCTGTTGAACATTCCTGATCCAGTGCCGTTGCATTTTGGATTTCTGCCTTCCAAGCAGTAACACTTCTTCATTACCAGCAGTGTTGGTGAATGCTGGGATTATCTGGGATTCACTGAATCAAGCTGCTCATGCCTTTTCACTGAGGCTGAAAAGGCTGGTTGGGTTTTGTGTCTGTACCTCTGACTCCTGCAAATCAGAGCTTCCACTGAAGGATGACACAAGTCCCTGACAGGAGGAGGTAGCCAGGCAGGGGTCAGGCCCTTCTCCCAAATAACTAATGATGGGACAAGAGGAAATGGTCTCAGGTTGGCCAGGAGAGGTTTAGTTTGGATATCTGGAAAAATTTCTTCACCAAAAACTGTCCCGGACTGGCACAGGCTGCCCAGGGAAGTGCTGGAGTCCCTGGAGGGAATCCTTGTAGAGGTGGCACTTGGGGACATGGGGCAGTGGTGGCCTCGGCAGTGATGGGGGAACAGTTGAACTTGAGCTCAGAGGTCTTTTCCAACCTAAAGGATTCTGTGATTCCTTGATGTATACACACACACACACACACATATAATGAATAGCAAGGTCTCATAGAAGATTTCCACTTCTTCTACAATCTTTCACTTCTTTTAGAATCCTCCCTCTTCTGGAACATGATGATATTCCTACAGCCTGGTTTCCCACAATCTCTGCCTCATGTGAGACATTTGCTTGTGGGCCCATCCGTTTCTCCGGGTGTAAAACCCAAATGTACAATGCGTTCCTTTTGCTGAACACAATTTCTCTGCCATTCCTGCAGCTGAACTTCCATCACTCCACTGGATCAAACAGATAATTTTTCTGCATTTTCTATTTAATTAAATTACAGTGAAAATTAATGCAAGGTAAAAAAAGAGCATGCAGCAACAAGACGAACAATAATTCTCACTGTGCAGTTTTATTCATATTTTATATTGTTGCTTGGCACTCATTGATTGTGCCTTGAGTCAAGAAACAGATGAATCCTCATCTCACATTTTTCCTCTCCTTATTTTTTATGATTCTCTGTTCTTTCCAGGACAGTAAGTGGGAATAATTAATTGCCCAATTTCTTTGCTGGATATTCAAATAATTACTCACTGTATATGTGGCAGAACAAATACCTCATCATTAGTACATTTTCTTAACTTTTTTGGGGGGTGTGTGCTCATTGTCGAGGTAGACAAGGTCAAAGGGTTTATTTTATTTTCACCCCCATCCTGACTTTCACACAGAAAATTAAGACTGTGAAACGCAAGGGCAAATTATTTCCTCTGAGAGTTAGGGAGCTAAGGATATTTTACGATTTTCCAAATCAAATTTTCTTGCTTCCATGGTGTTATGACAACACACGATAATGGTTACTTGTTATTCAAGGGCCAGAATGTACTTATAATCTCTTCCCTAGATTTCCTCCATAAACTAAAACTCTTCTTTTCTGAAACAGCCACATAGGAATTTTGACTATTGCTGATACCTTACCAATTGAATGAGAATAAAAATCGAAATTGCCATTAGCAAAGTAATTTCAGCCTCTATTTTGATAAGCATTTTTTAGTGTTCCAGTTCTGACAAATAAAAACAACAGTACAGGTGGAAAAAAGCTTTTGCTAAAACTCTTCTCACAAAGGGAGATGTTTTTGAACACGCTTTTAATCAAATCAGAATCAACAATAATATTTTAATGACTTTGTGGTTTGAGTGATATATCAAACTATGTAAAACAATACTAATCTCTGACATGAGTAATAACAATTGCTTTAGGGAGGATAATTTACATTCTTCTGGGGAATGCGTAAATCCATGTGGAAAAATCTACAGAAAAATTAACCAAACAGGTTGTTCTAGCATGTCAGATAATCTGTATGAATGAACTGCCTGCTTTCAAAGATAATTGCATCTATAAAGAAAAAAAAATTACCTTTTTTTAATTTATAACAGAATTGTACTCCTTGTTGAATGCTATGAGCAGACATGTCTGCAAGAATATGTTTAAATACATACTACAATTCTAGGCTGAAACCTGATATTTTTGTGTTGGGAGCCTGAGAGACTGGCAAACAAAAGGATTGAAATAAGTTTTATTTTCCTATTTCTGCTGCTGCTGAATGGGGTAACGTTATCAGCAGAGATAATAACACCTTTAAACGACTTGGAATTTATTTGGTTCAGAAAATCATATGGGAAGATTGACAGCGTCTCAAAGAGCAGCAGGCAGGGAGGCTGTGGCTGCAGTATTGACAGCAGTGATTTTTCAAGTAACGAAGCAGGTTCTGTGATGAAGTTCCCTGAAGCACACCCTGCCTGCTGTGGGCACTTACTGGATATTGTCACCCTTCCGTGGCACACAAGAGCTTCCCTTTTTCCAGAAGCAGGATCAATAGGATTAGGGGATTTGTGCTCAAAGCTTGCCTGTGGCTCCTTGTTAAGCATGTCGTGTGCTTTAGAGCTGCCTTTGACTGGCTTCCTGCACTGTGCCGTGGTGTTAATCACCTAAATAATATTCTTCCAGCCTGCTGGCTTGGGCAGGGGTTTAGTTTTTTGGTTTGTTTTTTTTTTTTCTATTAGTAGTATAAAAAATATTGTATTTAAAAAAGACTCAGAAGTCAGACTCTGAAACTCGTGTTTAGAATTTTAAACAGCCTGCTCCTCAGGACTTCTGAGCCCTCCTCTTCAACTTTCCTAGAAGCTGGTGATGCTCACAATTACTTATTTTCTTATTAGAAATAAATTGAGATCGTAGGAGTTCTGCAGAGCGCCTGTGTGTTGCTTCTGTGTGTCAAGCAGGGTGGGTCAGCAAAGCTGGAGGGGTGATTGTGCTAGAGGGGTGACACGGCCAGGGGGGTGACAGAGCCAGGGAGGTGACACAGCCGGAGGGGGGACACAGCCAGAGGGGTGACACCGCCAGAGAGGTGACACAGCCGGAGGGGGGACACAGCCAGAGGGGTGACACCGCCAGAGAGGTGACACAGCCGGAGGGGGGACACAGCCAGAGGGGTGACACCGCCAGAGAGGTGACACAGCCGGAGGGGGGACACAGCCAGAGGGGTGACACCGCCAGAGAGGTGACACAGCCGGAGGGGGGACACAGCCAGAGGGGTGACACCGCCAGAGAGGTGACACAGCCGGAGGGGGGACACAGCCAGAGGGGTGACACCGCCAGAGAGGTGACACAGCCGGAGGGGGGACACAGCCAGAGGGGTGACACCGCCAGAGAGGTGACACAGCCGGAGGGGGGACACAGCCAGAGGGGTGACACCGCCAGAGAGGTGACACAGCCGGAGGGGGGACACAGCCAGAGGGGTGACACCGCCAGAGAGGTGACACAGCCGGAGGGGGGACACAGCCAGAGGGGTGACACCGCCAGAGAGGTGACACAGCCGGAGGGGGGACACAGCCAGAGGGGTGACACCGCCAGAGAGGTGACACAGCCGGAGGGGGGACACAGCCAGAGGGGTGACACGGCCAGAGGGGTGACAGAGACAGAGGGGTGACACGGCCAGGGGGGTGACAGAGACAGAGGGGTGACACAGCCAGGGGGGTGACAGAGACAGAGGGGTGACACGGCCAGGCAGACACCTCCAGAAGGATGGGCAGTGATGGCTTTGGTGGCTCCTGGCAGGTCCAGCTCCCGTCCCGTCTGACGCTGAGCCAGGTGTGCTTTGCAAGGCCGGATTTGCAGCTGGAAACGCCTGACTCGTGTGCTCCAGGTTCACGGGCTCCCACCGAAGTGTGGAGCTCACACTTTTTATCTCTGCTCGTTATTTTTGCTGGTCCAATGGGCTGGGATGAAGCCACAACAAAACCAGGTGATTATGGAAGGACTCGAGCCCTTTGCAGAGCCCTACACGAGGCACATAAAATCCAGTTTTGAATGATGGCACATAACATTTCACTGCCCCAGCCCAACAACAAGCAAAGGATGCTGCTGTTCATCCGCCCCACTTTAACCCAATTTATAGCTCCTGTTCTATGCGTGCCCTCGGTTTGTAGGCAGAGGTTGTTGAGACACACAGCTCCATCTTCCTGTTCATGGGGGCTTCTCTAAGGGCAGAGGGGGCAGCTAAACCTGGAGCTGGACACACTGGGACATTTTTCCTAAAAACTTTTTTACTAAAACTGTCATACAGACATTTAATGAGAATCTTTAAGGTTACTTTTAAAAGGATGCAATCAACGATTTTGGAAATACAAGACCATTTTTGAAAAAAATTAAAAATTATATTCACAGAATTATATTTATCCCTACTGAAAGCAAAAGAGGGGGAAAGGGAATTTTCTTACTTGTGTAGTAAATTTTTCAAAGGTTTTCCTACTGAGGAGCTTAGAAAAAAAGATGCAGCTTACCTGTAGCTTTGCAATTGAGTAGTTCATTACAGAGCTAATTAGATGAAGTGCTTGATCAGTGATGGGTAAAATATGTCAGAACTTATCTGAGCACTGGTGTAAGAACAGGCTTATCCTTCTCCTGCGATGGAACAGAAATAGACTCCAAAGCAGAATGAGCAGTTTCTCAGGAGAATTTGGCTTAAGAAGCTCTCTATTAAAGAAAGAAGTTTAACTCAGGTTTATTGTTTTGGAGCTGCATTAGTGGACAGGAATTAAGCTTTGTCATACCATGCATGGAAAGGAAAAAGCACATAAAGGAGTCCAGGAGGACAAGGACTGCACAGGACAGCTCTGTTGAAACGTGCAGATTTGAATATTTGCTACTTGAACAGAGACAGGTAATAGTGGCTGAAATTGCAATAGGAATGGACATTGGTGCTAGCTCAGTGAAAATAAATGTACTGGAAAAACTGGGCACGAGAGGAATCCTGGGTATATATCCATCCTCAGCTGTTTTATAGAGGACAAAAGGACAGAGGAGCCATTGAGAGGAGTGAGTTATCTGTCTGCTGAAGGATTCAACTTTCCCTGATGTTCCTAGTCTAGAAAACGGCAATGACTTTTGCAATGATACAGTTCAGCTGCAAAAATGGTCAGCTAAAGAGAGGAAAAAACATTTTTCCTAAAATTGTCGTACAGAGACTTAATGAGAATCTTTAAGGTTACTTTTTAAAGGACACAATCAACGGTTTTGGAAATGCAAGACCATTTTTGAGAAAAAAATTAAAGAATTATATTCACAGTTGAGTACAGATATTCATCCAGGGAATTACACAGAATAGATTACAGATAGCAAATACTTTTCTGATTTATTCTGTGTTAGTTACCTGATGCCCAAGTTGAATGGATGACTTCAGTTGTGTTATAACAGCAGCAGTGATGGTCAAATTAAAGTTTAGTGCCATGAGAGAAGTAGTACTGATTGGAAGGTGTAAACAGGCAGTAGCACTGATAATAATAAGATATTTTTTAAATTTATTATAATCTTTGCTTGGGAAAAAAAATGATATAAATATTGGAGAAATAACTGATTGAGTACATGTATGGCTCAACCATACATGATTCAAAATGCATTCCTAGGTCCAGATGGGAATAAGTAGAGATATAAAATTTCACGGTAGAAATTAGGAGGAAAAATAAGGAGAATAGTCATTTTTTATATATGAGTACTAGCTAAGAAACTTTGTGTTTAGATACAGCAAAGAAAGTTTGAGTTTGCCTACAAAAAGTCATACCCGAGTTTATCTGCTATTATACTAAGAAAATCTGTGGAGTTTATTATTTGATTATGGATCATCTGGACACATTTACAGAAAGAAATCACTGCAAAACATTTTATAAATTCTTCTTTTGAAGAGCATTGAATGGAATATTTCTCACTGTAATTTACCAGGGCATTTAAGAAATTATATATACAATGAAAATATTCAAAGGATTACTCTGTCTAATTCAACCCTAAACCACAAAGGACTAATCAGTGAGATCAGTAAGTCGAAAATGATGAGCAGCTCGAGGGTGCAGAACTGGATCCCAGTGACACAAGGCAAATATGGATGGGAAGACTCTGGGAATTACAGGTCTAAATGCAGGTGCACAAAAGATCAGATTCCCTGATTTCCATTACAAACGATTGGGAAGAAGAAATGTGTAGGAAGGCAAAGAAAAGAGGCGAGGAAGCAAATCTGAGGCAGGGTGGTCAATACAAAGGGCACGACAGCAACAACGACAACAACCAGAGAGGAGGTTTTGTCCCACATTATCAATGGATAATGTTGAAAAAGTTGATGTTGTAGCTGGGAGAAGCCTGGAAAAGTTCAGGTGACAGTGCAAGAAGGAAACTAAATATGAATGTCTGCAAAACTTCTCTGGAAATGTGAAAAAAACTAACCTTCCTGTGAATTTAATGGCCATTTTTATTTTCTACCATAACAGTTTTTTTTAGCTCATAATCAGAAAATAACTCTTCATTTTGAACTGTAGTATCCATCTAAAATAGGGAAATGTTTGAAGGATGTGAATGAAAACCAGTGATTTTTATTCTTTAAACTTGAAAACCCATTCTCTGAGTTATTGTTGGTGCACTACAGTATAAGTAACAAAACTAATTCAGAAAAGAAAAATAGATCTCATCTGAGTATAGATTTTTTCATATCATTAATCTTTATTTAGTTTTTTAATTTTTTTTACAGAAATAAACAGCATTATACTTCTGAGAAATACTATTTGTTATTGTGGAAAAGGAGTTAAAAGTAATAAATCCATAGAAGATAAACGAAAGTAATAATGAAAAATTCTTCTAGAAATGAAGGCAAAATGTAGTAGCACCAAACTTCTTTATTCCTAGATATTTCCTATGAGTTGAAGCCAGTAATCCTTACACATATATAACAAAAGGGAGAGATGGAGTTCAAATACCCATTTGAAGCCAATAATTTCTAGAACTCTTCAGTGCCACCTCCTTGGTAAATCCAAACACAGAGCACAATGGAATGTTGTCATTGATCTGCATTCATTGCTCTCAGATTAACTCCCTTTGTCTCTCCTTGGACAATCCCTTTCCGGATGCACTTTGCTTTCGGTTTCACTGGAAATTTTTTTCCCACAGTGTCCTGACAGATGTGTAAGTGAGCAAAAAGGAAATTTAATCTGAGACACGTCGGTGTTGAGGAACAGAAATACTGCCCTGAATTGGTTTTTCCCCATTGTTGGACCATTTATTGAAAAACTTTAATACATAAACAGAGAGGTAATAAAAAAACCAAACCCTGTGATTAATCTTCTTAGAATAATAATCTTCTGAGTTTGCAGGTCTTTTCTGTTTAACATTTGAGCAGGAACACTCCAAACTGCTTTTTGGTACTTCTCTACATTTTTAGATTTATTTTCTGTAGCTGTCACGATTTTCCCATTAATTCTCCTACAGTCTTACATTTGTTAATGCTTGTGTCCAGGTAAATTACTGTAAAATGTCAGCTAACAGGTGGTTTTCTCCTAACAAAATAAGACTATACTTTTTCTTAAAAGAATATTGTTTCTCTGTCCATTTCATTTACTTATCTTAATGACTTCAGGATGCTCTAAAATCTCTCATATTGCAAAAGCAATTTGTGTTCCTAAGAGACCATCCTGAACGAGCATGAGGAAGGGAAAACAACCAACTTAAACATTAATTCAGTTCCTTTGAAATCCAGTCTCGAAATTCCAGATATTTTCCTCCATCTCTGCATTAGCAAACAGAGAGTTCACACAACAGTTGGGTAGGCAAAATTTGCCTATAGCCATTTTAGAGTTTTAAATGTTCATGTTACTAAAAGCTCCTTTAATAAATTAATATAGAAATTAATTAATTAATAGGATGTGCAAGCTGCATTTCAGTACCCAAGTAAATTACGAGCCTTTTCATCCACTTCCACTTGAAATGTTTTAAAATCTAGGGCTTGTCAGCTTTGTCCCCAGTCATTTTACTGGAGCTCCTTATCTAAATCTTATGATTACTATTTCTGCAGGGCTGTTTTCTGTCATCCTAAATGCATTTTCTCTCCATAGTCATCCCTTTTTTCAGCATTCCTGGGACAGATCTTAAGAGCTGAGGATGTAGCAATGAAGGTTTTGTTCACATTTTCAGTGGAAGTTGTGCTCAACATCAAACAGGAAACAAAATATCTATAATTACCAGGAAAGAGTTGTAGGTATTCTGCTTATAAATCATAATTCCATGCTTTAAAGGACTTCTGGTTCTAGGTGAGGATGTGAGCCTTAGAACTATCAAAATCATAATTATACTAGAAATTCCAAAAACAACTTCTGTTTGATAAGACACTTTTATATTGGATTTGAAGTGCTTTTTGTGAAGATTAGTACTAAACATATGCAAACAAACACGCAATATCTCCCACCCTTTCATTTTGTTTTGTAATTATTTTTGGAGCAACAACAAAAAACAAGCTTTTTTTTTTTTTCTTCCCCTTACACAAAAATCATTGCATGAATCACGGTGTAGAAATTCCTACAAGGTGTGTGTGACACCTGTGAGAAAGATGGGAAATGCAGCAGCAGCTGTGCACAAACCCCCAAAGCCTGTAGGAATTAAGTCCTCTGTTATAAAATACATAAATCTACAAGTACACAAACACCAATTATTCTCAGAAAGAGGCATTTCTGCCATCCTGCACTTGCCATACACCTGAGTTTCAGTGAAAGAGTAGAAATAAATCACCACAATAACCTTTGGCTGAGACAATTAGCAGGCTGGGCATGACTCATTGAATAGTGGGAGATAATTAATTTTTATTAGAGGCTGGGGATTTCATACAAAACAAGAATAACATTGCAGCTGAATGGATGGACTCAGGGTGTTTCTATGACTAGTGCAAAAGTTCTAGCGGATGCAATGGTTTTTAAATACGGATTTTTTTTTTGAGTTTGTGAATAAGGAGAAGGAGCACAGTCAGAGGAAAGAACACAGTCATGGAATTGTGGAATGGGCTAGGGTGGAAGGGACCTCTTTGATCACATCCTTGGGATCACTTTTCCCTGGATCAGGTTGCTCAAAGCTCCATCCAGCCTGGCCTTGGACACTTCCAGGAGTCCATGGCACACACACACCCCTATAGATATATTTCTTTTTATATATTTATACATACACGCAAACATTAACAGGTACACCTGGAATGAAAAATCCTGGGGCTCATGGCTTTGCTGACCCCCAGGCAGAAATCCCATAAGCTTTTTGGAGCTATAGGATTTCACTCCACAAATATAAATCTTCCAGTCTGGATCTGATTTTCACTCGCATGTTTTGCCTCATTACTGAATAGTGGAACATTGCAAAGATGAAACACCAAAAATCACCTTTTGTTCTGACATCAGAGTCAGAGATTTCGTTCAGGTGTGTCACAGAGAGCAACACGAATTCCAGCCCCTCCCAGTTCCCTGGAAGAGCACACAAAATGCCCTGGAGCCTTCCCACACTTTCTAAGCTGAGCTGGCCCTGGTAAAATAAACAGCATGAAGAATTTTCGTTTGAAATTCTCAATCCATTAATGTTACGTACTTGTTGGAAATGTATGTTGTTAGTTATCATCAAGTGCTGTACCCAAGTATTTTTGTATTTCTACCAGGGAAAATGTGATTACCATAGTAATTATGGCATAAAACCTTTAAAATTTATGTACTTTTACAAATTTTATAATCATCTAAAAAGGCATTTTCTTTGAGCCAAAGCAGAGTCAAATCTTACCATGTTATATTCAGGGATAGACCTTTGTGTTCCAGGGCTCTTTTTTTTTTATTTTTTATTTTTTAAACATAGCTACTTTAATATTTTTTAAAAAATTAAAATAATGCACTTTGGGATATGTCCACCTCAATCCCACCCACACATCTAGCAGAAGCTCCAAACAAATTAGATTCACATTTTTTAAAAATACTTTAAAAGCCCTACTGGAATCTAACACAGTTATAGAATAATTTATGGAGAAGGGAGTAGTTACCAGGCTCTTATGCATTTGAGTAGCTAATTATTAGTTATCTGTAAAATTGGAAAACACTTTTTCTATTTGAAATTATTTAACTTTATGAAGTTATGTTCTTAAACAACATCAAAAGTAGAGCTTGTCCATTTTTTCTTGTCAGTATTTAATATCTGCATATCTGTGCACAGATCAGAGCTCCAGATAAGACTTTCCTGTGGAGAATTAATGCAGTTTCACTGACAGACATTTATCTATACCATATGTTAGACAAATAGTAAAATGCTGCTGTATTTCTACTTCTTTCCCAAGGGGAGCCATTTTAAAGATTTATTCTCCACCACCTACTTCTTTTATTGTGTTCATACTAAAAAACACTTCTTTCTTCTTCCTACTGTGCTCAACCCAATCAGTGTCAATACGCCCATACCATCAGGTCTCAAAAATTGTATAGGATGGACAGAATATCTGTTATATCTCAGTTAACAGAAAACCTCAAGTATTCAAAGATTAATATCAAGCCTTAATTATTTAGAGGGAGAAGTTAGAAAAAGGACCTCTTTACTTCCATCCTAATATTCACCCCTGCAGAAAAAAAAAAATATTCTGAAAGCTTTATAAATAATAACAAAGAGCTTTTCGAGGAAATTGAATACATAGGGGTTGTGTATTGTTTCCACAGGCTAATTGCTACAGCTAATTAATGACATTAGTAGGACAGTTGCTTATTTCCCTCTCAGAGTTGTGGTGAGTGCTCCCCTGGCTCCATAAGTGCATTTGCCATGGCCCACACCAGCCAGGGAATTTTGCACTGGGTCCCAGTTCATCCTCATTTGACCTGGTGTGACCTGGGCACCTTGTCCTGTGCCCACCCAGCTGCTCTGAATGCCCTCCACGAGGGAATTCAGGGGGAAACATCCCCCAGAGGAGCCTGCAGGGAAGGATAGAGAGACCCCTTACAATGACCCTCACAGGAAAACAGCCTCATGGACAATTCATTTGTTACCCATTAAAGCAGATTTGGATGGTGAGAAAAGGGGCAAAGCCAAAAATGCCTCCCCTGCAGCTCCTTTTCCCAGGCTCGATTTCAGTGCTTCATTCCCAGCTCCTCCAGAGCCACCAGGGGATGGCCAAGAGGGGCTGTGGTCACTCCAGGGTGGCCGCTGCTTCCTCCTGGCGTTTCCCCTGCTCCAGCACGGATCCTGGTGTGTGCTGCAGCCCTTCAGGACGAACCTGCTCAGATTTGGGCTCATCCCATCTTCCCTGTGCCACCGTAATCCCTGCACAGGCTGCCGGGAATGTCCCTCCTGCACCTGATTCCCACCTCAGTGCCCTCAACACTGTTTATTTCCTCACTTCTTGAGTGCATTTCCCCCTTTTCTTGATGCATTTTCCCAGAGACATCACTGCCTTTGTTTACTGTCCCAGCTGTGACACCTCAGTGGTGTCATCAGATGGATGCCATGGATGGTGTTATTTCTCCTGAAAATACTAGGGGGGTTTAAATATTTTGGGGAAGCTTAAAATTCCTCCAATCATCTGGAGCTTAGAGGTTTTTGAAGGCTATAACTTGTGGTCTAAAAAAAGAAAAAATTGTCTTTCATTCTTGTGTAATTGTAGTGATTTCGGTCTGTGTTGGTGCTGGTCTTTCCTGCTGTAGCTTTGATTAACAGGAAGAAGTAGTGTTTGTTTTATAAGTGTTACTCCATGATTTTATCAATTCACATATTTCCAGTTTCAAAAGGACTTGAAAGCAACATTGTATTGTGGTGTTTTATAAAATTACAGTCCCTCAGCAACGTTTTCACGTGAGTGCTGATTTCACCTGGTATCTGAAGGCAGGACTGGTGGCCAGGATTCAGTACTGAGCAGTTCCAGGTGAGAGAAAGCTTTGACAGGCGATTTCTCACCTGAGGAAGGGCCTGGGCTGCCAGATACCATTGTAGCTGAAGCAATTGCTTGTCTGCTTTCAGGAGAGACTATTCTTTGTTGGGACCAAAATGTTGGTTTTTTTATTCTTTCTATTGGCTGTTTTCAGTAACAATGCTGTTTTCCATGTAACATTTGCCTTGTTATTCTCCTCCCCCCTCACAGAATTTCTCAGCAGTGTCCTTAATTGCCTGCTGACATTACTGGTGTGGCCCTTCACACACTCCTATAGGCAGCATGGCTCATGGAGCTTAATGAGACTAAGTTCATTAAATTAATCCTAGTAATTAACAAATTTGCTGCTTACTTCTCAGTTGTCTAATTTGTGACAGTCTTCCACTGGAAGCAGAATTGCCTCTGAAAAGACCATAAAAGTGAAAAATAAATTCATCTTCATTAGAATTACAGTGTTGAATTTTAAACCTTTTGCTGTTGCCTATTGATTTAGAAATGTGAGGGTTTTTTTTCCCCAAGGAAAATAGACCAATAAGGAGAGAGTTCACCACAGGAGCTTTTCTTTCTATACACCTGTGTCTGAAGTAGGTTTTGGATATAATACAATTCCCTGAGTCCTTCTGATCCATTAGAACTACTTTGGGCTCTATGGGAAGACCGAGTGGAGAGGGTGGGAGGCAATCCATAACTCCATTAGCAACGTGATCACCACTAAAAGTAGCAGTAAATCTCAATCCTATCGTGTCTGGAGCTCAGATTAAACTTGTAACAGACCTGCAGCTCTCTCCTAAAAGTAAATGCTGGAAAAACACCTGAAAAAAATCACTATTTTCCTTCTCTTCTCACCATACATGTTATATTGCAGTGGGTTTTTGCAAGGTTTAGGTTCTAAGGGTAAGGTGTTTATCCAATCTCCTGGTCCAAAAGTAAAATACAGCTTTAGCCGCAGAATAAGCAAGGCTAAGGAGATTTGTCTGATTATACAATGGCAGAGAAATTAGGGTGATTTCTACTCTTGCAGATGTGAATTTATTTTTAATTTTCCTGTTGGGTAAGTGATTAACTATTTTGACTGTCCTAGCATTATTACAATTAGTATTTGTCCATGGAATATATTTATGGTGCTTTTAGGTAGGTGATGTAAATCACCTGACCTAAAATCTTTAGAAATGGCTGTATCTGCCTGGATTTTCCACTTCATGGGTTTGCATGTGAGGGGAACGAGTGGTTTTCTTTCTTGCACCTGATTTAATTCAGCTTTCCCAAAGGGGGTTCTGCTAATGAAATTAATTCAAACTAGGATGCCTGGCTCTAAGGCAGGCTGCTTTTCTGTTTAAGGACTGGAAGGGGGGAAGGCTCTAGGGCAGAGAGAGCCTGAAAGCAGCACAGGTCAAACTAAAAAAAGTAAAGTTCCATGAGAAAACACTTCTTCCCAAGACCACTAGAAAATTATATTTAATCACAGAATCACTTGGATTGAAGAGACCTCTGAGGACACAGAGTCCCAGCCGTCCCCGATGCCCACCTTGTCCCCAGCCCAGAGCCCTGAGTGCCACGTCCAGCCCTTCCCTGGACACCTGCAGGGATGGGCACTCCAAAGCTCCCTGGGCACTTCCAATGCCTGACCACCCTTTCCATGGAGAAATTCTTCCTTAAATGCACAAAAACCACCTGAAGCACGTATCCAGCTGCCTCTTTTTTCTCAAACAAACTTTGTAAAGCCCCACAGCCTGACTTGTTCCTCCGGGAACTGTTGGTCTGGAACTCAAAATATCGTGCAAACTGTTGTATTATGGGAGCTTCTGCTTCCATCTGCTTTTTATGGCTTTTGATTTCGCTAGTTGAGAGGCATCACACCTTTCCCATTTCCTTGATTAGCTGCAGTTAGAAGGTTCTGAATGTGTGTCTATTTGTAATCTCATATGATTGACTTGAGGCAAAATGTTTATTTTTAGTGTTTGAGTAACTGAGATCAAAATTATTCTTCCATTGTTAGCACTCATCCAGGTGCTTTCTTTCATTTAAAATAATGAAGTGGTTCAAAAAAACCCTCAAACCTTTTGTGTGTGAACATGTTCTGCATTTCTGATTTCCTACTTCAGAGGAAAAAAACCCAAAAACAAATAGAAGCAATCCTCACATTTAAAACTTTGAAATCCTTGTTGAAATTTTGCACCTAAGATTCACCTCAGTGGTTTTAAGTATTCTCCTAGGCAATAAACTTTGCAAATTTACAATTTCTAAGAGACACAAAATTTTACTTTTTTCTTTTTCAATTTTTAAGTGCTGAAGAAAAATAGGAAGTACAGTGGTAAATGTAAGGGGAGTGAGAAAGCAACAACAGTGAAAGCATTTCAGACCCAACTTTAGTTATTTCCGTAAGAGAAATTTAATTAAATGTGTCAGATTTCTAGGTTACTTCAGAGTGAAGAAGTGTAATTTACACAATCTGAATCTTCTTGGTTTAAATTCTGTCTATGTATCAGAAGTTAGATCATTATATCTTTTTGGTTTTTTGGGTTTTTTCTGCTTTTGGTTGGTGTTTTTTTTTGTTTGTTTGTTTGTTTGTTTTGGGGGTTTTTTTGTTGTTGAGTTTGTTGGTTTTTTGGGTTTTTTTTTAATGAAAAGTGAGGAAATCACTGAAGGGACAATAGAAAAGTTAGTACTCCTATTTAGGAATGCAGAGCAATGTTGTATCTGCTCTGAGAAATGAGGTATCTGTGTTTCCTTTTACCCTATTTTTGTGACTATTATGTTTTGATAGAACTGATATCTTAATAACTGATGAATAAACAATGATAACTGTTAAATAGAAGAGTGAAATTAGCATCAGCCTTTTAATCTGGATGATTGGTTTAAGACTAAGTCATTAAAATCATAGTCTAGTAAAGTAATTTATTCTGTAATGAATTCTGAAATCGATAACAATAAGGGATTTTGTGAAGTCATTCTTTTCCTGAGTACAGTGTTTTTAAATCCACTTTTATTTTCTTTTCTTTTCGTATCTGTTTATCACTTTTCATGTTCTTTATCCTTGCACAAGGTCCATACTTTGCGCAAGTTCACAAACAAGAATCCAGCTCTCAGTTAAGTGGCAGACTTAGCAGTCTGGGGAATGAAATTTGAGGCTCCAGAATCACCTCTCCTGCAATAATTTACTCATAATTCTGAACAATTTATTAAAAAACAAACAAAAAAACCAACAGAAAAAGACAACAAAAAAACCAAAACAAACAAAAAAAAAAAAAAAAACCCCAAACAAACAAACAAAAAACCCCAAACAAACCAAAAACCCCACCAAAAAAAAACCCCAAAAAAACCCCGAACAAAACAAACACACGACTTCTTATATTGTAATTAATTTGCCTGCCATGAAGCAAAAATATATGAACTGTATTTTCAGGATGAAAGGATTATTTACTGAAATAATTGAGCATATTACTCTCAATTTAAAATAAGTATGTGTTCAATAAGCTTGAAATGCAACAAGTTCTTGTGTGTTATAGAGAATATGGAACAGAGCCAGGAATTTCCTGAAGGCTGTGCTGAAATATGATTGCGTAGTGATGATCAGTATTGATCTAAAAGCCAAAAACATCTTGATATTTTTTTTTCAATGCCATTAAGACAATTTTGATACTGAGGAGCAGGAAAAATTGAAACTCTACAGGTGATATGGTGTCGAAGACCTTTGGCTTCTCCATTCTGGGGTCATTCTGTGCAATGAGAGCTGCAGGTG
>VZTX01023955.1:3599-28819 GCA_013400915.1 Pardalotus punctatus | reverse complement strand
TCGTTCCGGTGGGACACCCCTCACTCAGGTGGGACACCCCTAATTCTGGTGGGACACCCCTCATTCCAGCGGGACACCCCTCATTCCAATGGGACACCCCTCATTCCGGTGGGACACCCCTTGTTCCAGTGGGACACCCCTCATTCCAATGGGACACCCCTCATTCCAGGTGGGACACCCCTCATTCCGGTGGGACCCCCCTCATTCCAGGTAGAACACCCCTCATTCCAGCAGGACACCCCTCATTCCAGCAGGACACCCCTCATTCCAGCGGAACGCCCTCTCCGTAAATCCCGATCTCAGCAGGGATACAGCAATGGCTCCAGCAGGGCACTAGGGCTGGGCAGCTTCAAGCTACTCCCTGCACAAGGAAACTCCACCTTTGGGCACGGGAAGGTCTCGGCAGGCTTGTTTTGGGCAGTCCAGCCTCACACTGCATTCGGGTTCAGCTGAATCCTTTCATCAGGTGCTGCAGGACAAGAGCCCCGAGCTACACAACACAATTATCGTCACCCAGAACATTCCCTCAGCTCCAAAAGCCCAGGCCCAGCCTGTCTCAGGTAAAATGTTGTGTTCTCTCTCTAACTATTTCCTCTTTTCATGTGTTGTTTCATCTGTTGATGGGAAAATGAGCACTTTTGTGTTTGGAAAGCTTTGCAGCTCTATGGAGCCACAGGAATCCCACCAGACGCGCTGACCTCTTGTACTCTGGTTGAGGTTAAAACAGGTCTGTTCCTTCTGGTGCTGCTGGAAATTGTCAGGATTATTTCAGTACAATTTCACAATTCAGTCCTTTTGTTTCCCTCAGTTCCAGCAGGAACAGGGTATTTCTCATGGCAGGTAAAATTCCATCCAAGGCTGTCATTCCCCAAAGGAAGCCAGAGGTGTGAAGTTAAAAAATGGCAATTTCCTTTCTTACTTCCAAGGCTTTTGGGAAGGAGTAGGACAGCAAAACCACTCCCTAAGGCAGGAATTTGGGGCTGACTGTTTCCCTTCATACTCCCAGTTATGGCAAGTGCTTGGACCCCAAAATCCACCCCTCAGACACCAGAGACGATCCACCTGTACCTCAGGAAACTCGGTTTTCCCTAATCTGTTTCTCAAGTGCTGAAATGATCTGAAACCACCCGTTTGGAAGAAAACAACACTGTTACAGATCAAAACCTCATGTGAGAGGGTTTCAAAGCAGCAAGGATCAAGGCAGCTACTCTAAGAGGCTGTGGTGAGTGTGGGGAGAAGGGGAAGGGGAGCTGCAGTCGTGGTGGACCCATCCACTATGGAAGCACAACTGGAAATTCCAACCCTTCTCTTACTGAGCACCATGAAAACGGAGAAAAATTAAATTTAAAGGTGATCAAACTGAAAATGGAGCTGTGGTTGTGATTTCAAACCAGCGGGAAAGTGCAGTTCAAAACCAGGGTGCACCTTTGTGCTTACACAGACAGAGGAAGGTTTCAACAAGCACTGCAGAGCACAGGGAGGAGGAGCAGGATGGAGCCACCCTTTGGCTTCTTCTACAGCCAAGTCCAAGGAGGTAAAGCAAGAGCTCTGTAAAATGCTGCAGATTTTAGAAGTGTAATGGCAGGTAGAAAAGGACACTGGTCTTGTGTCAGTGGCAGCCCCAGTGTTAGGAGACAGTCTAGGCTTCTAGGAGGAGAAAATAGAAGAGAGGAAAAGAAGTAGGAGAGGGAAAGGGGATGGGGAAGGGGGCAAGAAAGCGCAAGTCATTAGTAAACATCACCATTGAGGCAGCACCGCACAACAAGCAACACTTCATTTAGTGCAGCCAGGAGATTTGCCAAAAGCCAGGTTACGGACACACACGGGATTTTGCTTGGGAAGTGTGTGACAATCTGTGCCACCCCACAATCCGGAGCCACACGCACCAGTCGGCCGGGCCAGTGACGGGCACAGGAGAGCAGCACCCCAGGATGCTGCTCACAAGCACTGTTTGCACTGAAAACAAAGTGTTTCTGTCACCCCATCTTGGATGACAGAATTCCCAGCAGGCTGGCTGGAGGGCAAGCCCGGCTAGGGGAAGTGTGAGCATCCAGAGGGGATACTTCCCTAGGGAACTTCTCACCTGCCAGCAAGAGCGTGAACAGCATCTTGGGCAGGAGCCATCCAGATCAAACCGTGTGATCATCCTTGATGGATTTCTTTTCAGAAATTTGGTTGGGTTTTATTTTTAAGTATATAATTCCTTTGAACTCTAGGCAAATATCCTGCAATAAGGAGTTGCGAATTGGAAATTACACACGTATTTTTGTTTTAAACCTGCTGTTGGCTTGACTAAGCCCTCCCTGACCTTCGCCTCGTGGAGGTGAGCAATGAGTTGCCTCCCTCAGCATCTCCTCCCATCAGGGATTAAACCCATCACTGAATTCCCTGCTCCCTCGCTGGCTCACTGAGCTGCACCAGCCGTGCATCCCTGGGAATGCTGCTCCAGCCGCTCCATTTATCCTTATAAGGAAGAATGGGATTTACAGCGAGCCTTCCCAGGGATGTGCAAGCACCCAAAGCCAGAGCTCCCGCTCTGAGGCTCTCAAATTCCCCAAAACAAACCCCACAGGGCCGGGCAGCAACGGTCACGTCGGGCTCGGCGCTGCCAAGAACGGAGCCCTTCGAGGAGCTGCCGGTGTCTCCCTCCCCAAAACCCTGGACTAAACACAGCCCTGCAGCAGAGCTCGAAGCACAGCACTGCCAGAATAAAAATAATTCAACCCTCGATGGAGGGTTTGCCCCCGAGCTGGAGGAGGTTTGGGTCGCTGCCATCTGCTGCATTAAGGGTGTCTGGGAGCCAGGGTTTCGGTCCTGACTAATTCCGAGCTCTGCAGACACACCCCACATGGCTGCAGATAATGTTGCATGCAATAAAACAAGATCAAGTCATCACCTTGTTTTATTTGATGAGTGAAGAAAACCATCCAGCAGTGCTTCCTGTGCCCCAGCCCAGAGAGATCCACATTTGGATTTGCAAATAGCTGAACTACTCCTTTTCCTTGGAGTCTGCTTCAGAGTGGACTTAAACCCAGCTCAGCTTTTTAAAGCAAAAAACTGGTTTGCTTGAGCATCACCTTCCTCAGTCCTCTCTTGGCTGCTGCACTTCTCTGCACTGGGCTCATCCCCCACATCCCTAAGAATCATTTCAGCTTTCAGACACAGGGAATGGATCCTGCTGAAAACAAATAACCCAAAACCTGGCTGTGGTTTAGAGCCAGGGATGAAGGCTTTCGGCAGCATCACCTCTTAACTGTGGAACCAGGCACTGCTCAAGGCCTTCCCCTGGTCCAGGTGCTGCCACAGACCCCTCCAGTGCCTGACGGAAATGCAATTTTTCTCCTTTCTCTGCCATGAAGAACCAGGGATATTGCAAGTGTTCCACAAAGAAGGGGGTAGGGGAAAGAGGCCGTGAAGGAATTGTGTCATATAAATCTTCTGTTACTCTGGCAAACCTAATTAATTTGATGGCCACGATGCCTCATCCTGACACGCTGCTCTGCCACTTTGATGTTGCTTTTAGACAGACTTGAACAAGAGAAAAAAAATCCAACTCTACCCCACAAAGAGGGAACATATTAATAAATTAAAATGCTCCAGACACATAAAAGTATCTTTGATCAAAGTTGTTAACATTTAGTGTGAAGAGTTAAACCTCCACAAAGCAAGAGGGAAGCAAATAACAAAGAATTTTTTAAACACAAGTCAGAAGTTCAATACAAAAATCCTGACGCCTTTAATTATTCAGGCCATAAATCTGATTTTATTTCTATCTCCCTTAGTTATAAGTATTAAAAAAGAGGGAGGAAATATCCTTAGGAAGGTTCAGAACTGTTCTTAATTTCAGTTTATACTAAATTATAAAAGATGCACAACTTCCTTTTGACCGGATTTCCAATGGTAAATGAAGCAAAGATCAATTTTTCTATTCCCATCCTCACTAAGGACCTGAAACTCACTCACATTCTAAATCAAACTCTAAAATCATACAGATAATTATAGCAAAGAGGTGTTTAAATTCATCCCCATCTCCCATACGTTTATTGTTATTTCCTGAACTGTTTTTCTCCTTGGAGCTGCACCTATGGATTAGAAGGGACGGTAACACTGGGAGTATCCAGACAATCTCAGCAATGGTCTGGAGCTAGAGATCATCACAAGGGAGACCAAATAAAGAGCTTTTACCCATGCCAGGATGGCAACTGACTCTGGAACATTTCATCCTCAAGAAAAGAGAGGTCCCGCAGCCAAAGTGCTCACGACAGAAGGGAACAGATGGGTTGGAATTTGGTAGGAGCCCCAATTCCCAGTCAGAAGGCCTCAAGGGAAGGGAAGCAGTGTTAATCATTAACTGTGACTAAGAGAAGACCAAGCTCAGCACTTCAGCCTGATTGGAAAGATCAATTCTTTTCCAGGTTCTGCACAAGTCTGAAATATTGATCCAGCTACATCACAAGCTTCTGGCAGTCAGAACTATCCTGATGCAACGGAAAAAGGTTCCAAAGGCTCGATGTCACCTGTGCCACTGGAGGAGGTGTGGGGACACGTCCATGGAAGGGGAGGTTGGGGAGGAAGGACACAGCTGGGTCATGGCAGTGGCTGAAAACTGCCCCAGAGGATGGGGGACGTGGGAAAACACCACTGTGGGTCTCACAGGGAGCAGGGGAATTCACAGGACAGGGGACAAAGCCATTTTTATCAGTTGCCTTCCCAGCACTGACCGTGGATAAAGAACAGGACATCTCCAGAACAAGCTTTTATCCAAAGAAGCCGTTTAAACTCCAAAGAAAACGAAGCTCTCTTTTGTTGCACATTCTTTGAAAAGCTGATTAAACCCCAACCCAACCCCTGGGAGGAATGAGGACTCCCAAAGCAGATGCATTTGGCCCCGGACTCGGCACAGACAGAAGTGCTGCGCTCCCGGGGCACGCAGGACGTACCTGTGCGATGATCCTGCAGCCCGTGGTCACCGTTCTCCACCACCGTCGGCCCCGAAGCTGAGGAATCTGCAGGAAATCACAGGAAGGGGGGAATTAATGCAGAGCTTAAAAACAACATTGTGAAATTCATGGAATCGTTGGGGCTGGAAAAGAGCCCCAAGATCGATTTCAGCCTGGGACCCATTCCCACTGTGTCACCCAGGTGAGGATCCTAAAACCAACAAAAGAAATGATCAATTCCAGCCTTGAGAGCTGGAACCAAATCCCAGGATTACTGAATCCCAGCACCACTGAGGTTGCAAAAGCCCTCCAGTACCATCCAGTCCAACCAATGCCCAATCCCCACCTTGTCCCCAGCCCAGAGCCCTGAGTGCCACATCCAGGAATTCCTTGGACACCTCCAGGGATGGGGAACCCAAACCTCCTTGAGCAGCTCCTTCCAATGCCAGACCACCCTTTCCATGGAGAAATTCCTCCTGAAACATGACACACTGCTAAAGCAGGGATCAGGGGAGATTTACAGGAGGGTGGTCAGGGAGATCACCAGTTCCAAAACCCAGCACAGAAAATCTTTACCGCTAAGAGATTTAGTCCATCTTGTTCTGACATTGTCAGATAAAATTTTAACCAGTGCCTCAATTTAGACACTGAACTTGGAAAACTTGGCAGCAGTGGACAAGGGGGAACAGTTTGAGGCTGAAGGAGGGTCCATTTAGATTAGATAAAGGGAAGAAGTTTTATACAATGAGGGTGGGCAGGCCTTGGCACAGGGTGCCCAGAGCAGCTGGGGCTGCCCCTGGATCCCTGGCAGTGCCCAAGGCCAGGCTGGACAGGGCTTGGAGCAGCCTGGGACAGTGGGAGGGGTCCCTGCCATGGCAGGGGTGGCACTGGATGAGCTTTAAGGCCCCTTCCAAGCCAAACCATCCTGGGATTCTGTGACTTTACGACCCCAAGCACTTTTGGTAAAGCAGACCAAGCAGCAGCAGCTCCTCCTCAGGCCCTCAGTTCTGCTGACAGTGAGGAAATGCTCATTTTATAAATAATAAAAGTCTCTCCCGAAGAGACACACACTCAGTCACCTGGAGCTGCTGCTGTCCCTTCCTGAGCCCCAGTTTCATAACAGAGCCACGTTACCAGTGTCCTTTAGACACAACACTGCAGGGCTGAATCCGGCCCTCAGTCAAGCAAAAGGAAAAGTCTTTCCAGCTACATCAGTGGCTCATCCTGGTGTTTCACAGAAATTCCACATGAACTTGCCAGTTGATAGAAAAACACACACCTACATCCTCCTGGAGGAGCTGGAAATACTACAGGGATCCCTGGACCTGTTCCTCCGTGGTTCCACACAGCAGCTCCCACTGCCAGGCTGTACAAGGGCTGCTGTCTACTGAACACTGCAATGCTCTGGAGCAGTAACTGGGAAAGGTCCTGGCTGTCCCTGGATTCCCTGAGCAGGTCAGGCACGGAGGAATTGGGGTCACAAGGTGGTTTATACAACGCTGAGTCACAGCTGCCAAAAGGCACACGAGGAGTAGCAGGGTCTTGCAATGAGATCCCTGAGGAATTCCATGCAGGAGCTGCACAGCTCCTGCTGAAGCCCAGGTAACACCGAGGGAGCTCAGCCCAGCTGCAGGAGCTGTGAGTTCTCCTAAGTCCTACAGAGTCATGGAATCTCCTGAGTGGGAAGGAACCCACAAGGATCATCCAAGCCCAACTCCTGGCCCTGCACAGGACAGCCCCAAGATCCCCTCCATGATCACATCCTGCTCTCATTTCATTCTGCTCCTCACACGCTGCACAGGCAACAGAGCTGCTGGGATGTTTCACAAGCCCAACTCCTGGCCCTGGACATCAGCAGGAATTTCCCCATGGAAAGGGTGCTCAGGGAGCCCAGGGGCTGCCCAGGGAGGTTTGGGGTGCCCATCCCTGCAGGTGTCCAGGGAGTTTCTGGAGGCGACACTCAGGGCTCTGGGCTGGGGACAAGGTGGGGATTGGGTACAGGATGGACTGGATGGTCCTGGAGGGCTTTCCCAACCCCAGTGACTGATGCCACCACCGTTATTGATGCATTAAACCAGGACTCAACTTGAGCACAGTGTGGCTGAACACCTCTAAAGTGGGTTCCTGAAGGAGCAGGAGGATCAGAAGTGCCATGGCTCTCCTCAGGCCCTTCTCAGGAAGGACAGAGGGCAGGTAAAACGGTTCCCTTTACAGTTTTAGCTTTTTGGGAAGACAAGCTTCCAGAAAAATCAGGTCAAATCACACCAACTCCAGGCAGCACTGGTGGTTGTTATTTTTAAGTCTCTGAAGGTCAGTGCCTTTGGAGCAAATCAATCTGAGTTTGGTTTGCTGCAGTCCCAGTGTGAAAGCACCCAGCGACCTGCCCAGGGCCAGGGCTCCTCCCCTCATATCCTAAATTGCATAAACCCAAAACCATGTCAAGATGTTGTAACTACCTAATCCCCATCAGAATCACAAGATAGTATTTGCATCTGGCTCGTGGATCAAAGGATTGTTTTTATATAAACAAATTTAAGGCAGCATTCGCTAAACCGATAATCTGGAGCAAATGGGCAGTGCCAACATAACCCCCTAATCCCAGAGGGACCGGGACAGGGCCCAGGGGACACCACCACAGCCAGCACGTCCCCACCACGGCCCCTGCAGCCTGCTCCAGAGCAGGGCTGGGCCACCTGAGGGCACAAAGGGCTCTGGGCAGCCCAGCTGGGGTGGGTGGTGGGGGACACGAGTCCTTGGGCAGGTTTTACCAGCCCATCCCACTCTGGGAATCACACGTTGTCAAACACTGACACTCGGGAGGAAAACGTGAACAAAAACACGGACGGACAGAGTCTAAACCAGCAGGTGACTCCTAAACAAGGAGCTGAATCTCCTTCAATTCATTCATTCCAATATTCTGTCTCAAAATCACCTGCAGAGCTGCCCCAGCCCTGGGCCAGCAGCACAAGGAGCTGGAGCTGCTCCAGGGCTGCAGCCCCTCTGCTCTGGAGCCAGCCTGGGAGAGCTGGGGGTGCTCACCTGGAGAGGAGAAGGATCCAGGGAGAGCTCAGAGCCCCTGGCAGGGCATGGAGGGGCTCCAGGAGAGCTGGAGAGGGGCTGGGGACAAGGGATGGAGGGACAGGACACAGGGAATGGCTTCCCACTGCCAGAGGGCAGGGATGGATGGGATCTTGGGAAGGAATTCCTGGCTGGGATGGAATTCCCAGAGCAGCTGGGGCTGCCCCTGGATCCCTGGCAGTGCCCAAGGCCAGGTTGGACATTGGGGTTGGAGCAGCCTGGGGCAGTGGGAGGTGTCCCTGCCATGGCTGGGGTGGCACTGGGTGAGATTTAAGGTCCCTTCCAAGCCAAACCATCAGGGATTTCTGTGCTGTAACAACAGTGGGGCACGAATGGGGCTGGACAGACTCTGAGAGGGAAAAGGTTTAATGTATCATCTGAGACAAAAATGCAAATATCATCGTCTGCTGATTTATCTCGGATCCCTCTGAAACTCTGGGCTATGTGGAACATTCTCCATCTCCGCTTTCATATGTGACACAGTGTCTAAATTCCCCTGCGCTGAAGCAATCCCTGCTGCAAGAAAGGCACTTATTCCTCGTGTGGAAAGGGAGGGAAAAGCAAAAGGAAACGTGGTTTGGCCTCGGGTTTCAGCTCTGGAGCTGACGGAGGGAGGGCAGCAGCGTCCAGCAGCGTCCAGCAGCGTCCGGCCGCGTCCACAGCGCCAGCAGAGCCATCTCGTGGTGACAGCTCCGCTCCCAAGGGCCCCAGAGCCGCTGCCTGCGCTGATTCCATCAAAGCAAACCATCCCTGCCAGCCGGGTTTAACCCAGAGGGAATGAATGAGGCTCCTCGGAGCCACCTGCTCACTGCCCCGGCCCGTGGGGAGCAATAAAGCCGTGGCACAAGGACAGCTTAATAAATGAAACAGGATAAAAGAATAGAATTATAGTAAGGAAAAAAGAGAGGGGAATTGTTTAGCCTGGAGAAAAGGAGGCTCAGGGGGGACCTTGTGGCTCTGCACAGCTCCTGACAGGAGGGGACAGCTGGGGGGGATTTGGGATTTGATCCCAGGGAACAGGGACAGGAGGAGAGGGAACGGCCTCAGGCTGGGCCAGGGGCGGTTTAGGTGGGATATTGGGAATATTCCTCGTGGAAAGAGCACTCCAGCCCTGGGACAGCTGCCCAGGGCAGGGGTGGAGTGCCCATCCCTGGAGGGATTTAAAATCCATGTGGATGTGGCACTTGGGGACATGGTCAGGGGTGGCCTTGGCAGTGCTGGGGGAATGGCAGGATTTGATGGACTCTGAGGGCTTTTCCAACCTCAATAATTCCATGATTCTATGCATAAAACCCAAGAGACACCAGTGATGCCCAATCCCCTGGGTCAGCAGGCACTGACCGATGCCCAGCCCGTCCCCCAGCAGGGACTGGCAGCTCCCAGCCAACTCTCCCCAGTTTACACTGGACACAACGTTCTGTGCTGTGGGATTTCCCTCTGGCCAGGTGGGGTCAGCTGTCCTGGCCATGCCCCCACCTTCCTGACAGCTGCTCCCTGCCAGGGCCTGGGAAATCACAAAGTCCTTGATGCAGAGCGGGCAGAGCTCAGGAACAACCAAACCATGCGTGTGTTATCAACACCATTCTCACACCGAATTCCAAACACGGCACTGCCCCAGCCGCCAGGGAGAAAATTAACTCCATCCCAGCCCGTATCAGGACAGCTCCCTACAAAAACTGTATTCAAGGTTCGAACTCACCGAGGTTGTGAGCAGTGCAAGAATGCAAAACACAGGGACTGAGCTCGAGGCCACGAGCCGTGAGCACAGACCTGCCCTGTCCAAAATTCCTCACCAGGAGCCATCACTGCAGAGACAATACTGCTCCTCACCTCAATGAAAACATTCCCAGCTCTGCTGCAAGTCATCAAAACCCAGTGTTCTCCTTTCCCAAAATCTCTTCCTTCATGCCTGCCTATCCCATCACACGAGCACCTCAACAAAAGTGCTGCTGCAGCCTCCAGGACTTTCCCTGGATGCTCCAGAGTCTCCTGAAAGCCTTGGAATTGCTAGGAAAGCCAGCTGCAAGCAAGCAGCACACACCCCAAGAGATCCCTTGGTGTTACGTAAGGCCCACGAGGTCATAAGAGGATTATCCCAGAATTTGCCAAATTACAATGTCCAGCCAGGTGCGAGGAAGAGTAAAGCCCTTTCTCTCTGGTATTTTATAAGTTAACTGCTATTAAAGCTTTATTCTAGGACAGATTTGTAGGTGACCAAATGACTGCTCATCACATGTCCCTCCTGCTCTCCACCCCTCTGTACTCACCCAGCTCCGTGGTGGGGCCCAGCTCAATGTTAAACCCACCTAATCTGGCTCCTGAGTTTAGGAAAAAAGTGAAAGAAAACCCTGGAGCAGAGCTGGACCAGCTAAAGCCTGACAGGATGGAGGATTAAACCTCTTCTGACTGGGGAAAGACAACCTCAGGAGCACAGACCGTGATGTCAGAACACATTTGTGCCTTTTAACATAAATAAATGAACAAGTGGAAGCTGAAAAGCCTGAGCTCTGCAGGCTGCTCCTCTCCCTCAGGAAAACCAAGCTGTTTGGAGTCAGGCACGTGGAACTCTTGCTGCTGTTCCCCAAAATCTTGCTGCTGCACTCAAACATGGAACTCCAACACCAAGACCCCCTTAGGACCCTGTAATCTTACCCAGGGCTCATTTATTCTGGAGCCTCAACAAATACAGCACATTCAGCTTTATTATCTTTTTTAAGAGTTAAAAATATGAAATAAATCTCCTGGAAGAAAGAGGTATCCTTCAAGGGAAAAACAGGTAAGAGAAATGCAGATATTCCAGGATCAAATCCTAAAACTGGTCTGTGGTAAACTGACCCAGTCCTGCTCTCCTGGTACAAGGTGGGAGAGCTGAACAATTCCACTCAGGGCAACTTCTCCATTTCTTCACGTAGGGTCTCGTTTGCATCTTGCCAAAGATTTAGATAATGCTCCTGACTGCTCTCCAGCCCTCCCAAAAAAGGGAAAAACCGATCTCCAAAGCAAGATTAAGAAACTGCATCCCCCCCTTGCCACACAGGAGGGAAACAAGGTCTGCCCAAGCAGCCCAGGGATGGGGTGTGCAGAGACAGGAGAGGAGGGGGCTGGAAAGGCCAAGAGATCCCAGAATCCCTGAATTCCTGAGGTTGGAAAAGCCCTCCCAGCCCGCTGAGCCCAGGCTGTGCCCAGTGCCCACCTTGTCCCCAGCCCAGGGCACTGAGTGTCACCTCCAGGGCTGGGGACTCCAAACCTCCCTGCCAATGTTTAACAACCCTTTCCCAGAAGGAATTCCTCCTGAAATTCTGCTTCTTCCCCCCTGTATTTCTGCCTGAGCTCTGCACACAGGGCCCAGCAGTTCTCTCCCAGTGAGTTTTAATCACTGAGCAAAGCCAAAAGGCCTCCTCACACCCACTCCAAGATCCTCCAGTGATGTGAAATGAGGAGCTGGGACAGCAATGCCCAAGGATACACGGCTGGGAGGACACACTTAAGGGACTTGTATTTTAAACCAGTACTGTGTAATGACTTTAGCACTGAGAAATCCTGGTGCTGAGATGGTTTAAGATCTGCAGCTTCTACAACAAAGGATTACTTTAAAATACTCTCAAATAATATGTACAAGGTGTTAACNTGGACACAACGTTCTGTGCTGTGGGATTTCCCTCTGGCCAGGTGGGGTCAGCTGTCCTGGCCATGCCCCCACCTTCCTGACAGCTGCTCCCTGCCAGGGCCTGGGAAATCACAAAGTCCTTGATGCAGAGCGGGCAGAGCTCAGGAACAACCAAACCATGCGTGTGTTATCAACACCATTCTCACACCGAATTCCAAACACGGCACTGCCCCAGCCGCCAGGGAGAAAATTAACTCCATCCCAGCCCGTATCAGGACAGCTCCCTACAAAAACTGTATTCAAGGTTCGAACTCACCGAGGTTGTGAGCAGTGCAAGAATGCAAAACACAGGGACTGAGCTCGAGGCCACGAGCCGTGAGCACAGACCTGCCCTGTCCAAAATTCCTCACCAGGAGCCATCACTGCAAAGACAATACTGCTCCTCACCTCAATGAAAACATTCCCAGCTCTGCTGCAAGTCATCAAAACCCAGTGTTCTCCTTTCCCAAAATCTCTTCCTTCATGCCTGCCTATCCCATCACACGAGCACCTCAACAAAAGTGCTGCTGCAGCCTCCAGGACTTTCCCTGGATGCTCCAGAGTCTCCTGAAAGCCTTGGAATTGCTAGGAAAGCCAGCTGCAAGCAAGCAGCACACACCCCAAGAGATCCCTTGGTGTTACGTAAGGCCCACGAGGTCATAAGAGGATTATCCCAGAATTTGCCAAATTACAATGTCCAGCCAGGTGCGAGGAAGAGTAAAGCCCTTTCTCTCTGGTATTTTATAAGTTAACTGCTATTAAAGCTTTATTCTAGGACAGATTTGTAGGTGACCAAATGACTGCTCATCACATGTCCCTCCTGCTCTCCACCCCTCTGTACTCACCCAGCTCCGTGGTGGGGCCCAGCTCAATGTTAAACCCACCTAATCTGGCTCCTGAGTTTAGGAAAAAAGTGAAAGAAAACCCTGGAGCAGAGCTGGACCAGCTAAAGCCTGACAGGATGGAGGATTAAACCTCTTCTGACTGGGGAAAGACAACCTCAGGAGCACAGACCGTGATGTCAGAACACATTTGTGCCTTTTAACATAAATAAATGAACAAGTGGAAGCTGAAAAGCCTGAGCTCTGCAGGCTGCTCCTCTCCCTCAGGAAAACCAAGCTGTTTGGAGTCAGGCACGTGGAACTCTTGCTGCTGTTCCCCAAAATCTTGCTGCTGCACTCAAACATGGAACTCCAACACCAAGACCCCCTTAGGACCCTGTAATCTTACCCAGGGCTCATTTATTCTGGACCCTCAACAAATACAGCACATTCAGCTTTATTATCTTTTTAAAGAGTTAAAAATATGAAATAAATCTCCTGGAAGAAAGAGGTATCCTTCAAGGGAAAAACAGGTAAGAGAAATGCAGATATTCCAGGATCAAATCCTAAAACTGGTCTGTGGTAAACTGACCCAGTCCTGCTCTCCTGGTACAAGGTGGGAGAGCTGAACAGCTCCACTCAGGGCAACTTCTCCATTTCTTCACGTAGGGTCTCGTTTGCATCTTGCCAAAGATTTAGATAATGCTCCTGACTGTTCTCCAGCCCTCCCAAAAAAGGGAAAAAGCGATCTCCAAAGCAAGAATAAGAAACTGCATCCCCCCCTCGCCACACAGGAGGGAAACAAGGTCTGCCCAAGCAGCCCAGGGATGGGGTGTGCAGAGACAGGAGAGGAGGGGGCTGGAAAGGCCAAGAGATCCCAGAATCCCTGAATTCCTGAGGTTGGAAAAGCCCTCCCAGCCCGCTGAGCCCAAGCTGTGCCCAGTGCCCACCTTGTCCCCAGCCCAGGGCACTGAGTGTCACCTCCAGGGCTGGGGACTCCAAACCTCCCTGCCAATGTTTAACAACCCTTTCCCAGAAGGAATTCCTCCTGAAATTCTACTTCTTCCCCCCTGTATTTCTGCCTGAGCTCTGCACACAGGGCCCAGCAGTTCTCTCCCAGTGAGTTTTAATCACTGAGCAAAGCCAAAAGGCCTCCTCACACCCACTCCAAGATCCTCCAGTGATGTGAAATGAGGAGCTGGGACAGCAATGCCCAAGGATACACGGCTGGGAGGACACACTTAAGGGACTTGTATTTTAAACCAGTATTGTGTAATGACTTTAGCACTGAGAAATCCTGGTGCTGAGATGGTTTAAGATCTGCAGCTTCTACAACAAAGGATTACTTTAAAATACTCTCAAATAATATGTACAAGGTGTTAACAAGTCCTCATGTTTCTCTGCTTCAGCCACTTCTGCAATGCTAAAATATAAACCACCTGCAATGAAATACATAATACACAACTGAACTGACCAAAATTCCAGGTTTTATAATAATCTCTTTGCCCATTCCCACCGTTCCTGCTCATTTGGTACCATTTAATAACGGTGTGAGCATGGAAATTTCAAATTTACATTTTCTGTATTACAAGGTAGCTGATGCACTTCTAAACAAAGCAAATAAATGCCTTAAAGCAGACCAGAGTTCCCCATTCTGTGGTTGAGGTTCTATTTATTCTGAGGAATCACATCCCACCTTCCTCAACACTGGTGAGCAGCAGGATTTATGCAAAAAAACCCAATTTTCTTCACCAGGTTACCAAAGGTTTTCCTCCTCCTCACAGCACAGATCAAGGCCACAAAACAAATAAATTCATCGAGGCACTCCTGGTCCCAGGTGACAATTCCCACTTGGCCAGGGAGAGAAGAGCACACAGCAAAGGGAGAAATACTTTAAATTGCTCACTGGGAAAGAAACCTATTGGATGACCCCACATCTTACTCTTTTCCCTTTTACTCCTATAGGGAAGCACCTGTTTAAAATTCCCCTTTTCCTAAGGAATTTTTGATAAAGCTCTCAACACTCATAAATTGGTGAGATTCCACCTCAAATTTCTGGGGCAGTTCTGGGATCCCCAGGTCCAGGACAGACCTGGAGGGGCTGGAGCGTGTCCAGGGAAGGGTCTGGAGCCCCAGGAGCGGCTGAGGGAGCTGGGAAAGGGCTCAGCCTGGAGCAAAGGGGGCTCAGGGGGGACCTTGGGGCTCTGCACAGCTCCTGACAGGAGGGGACAGCCGGGGGGGTCGGGCTCTGCTCCCAGGGAACAGGGACAGGAGGGGAGGGAACGGCCTCAGGCTGGGCCAGGGGAGGCTCAGGTGGGATATTGGGAATATTCCTCATGGAAAGGGCTCTCCAGCCCTGGCACAGCTGCCCAGGGCAGGGGTGGAGTCCCCATCCCTGGAGGGATTTAAAAGCCCTGTGGATGTGGCACTTGGGGACAGGGGTCAGTGCTGGCCTTGGCAGAGCTGGGGGAACTGCTGGATCTGATGATCCCAAAGACCTTTTCCAACTTTAATGATTCCATGGCTGTAAACATCAGCTGGGCTGGACAGTGTTCATAACCAGCAGAGACAGCAGCATGTTTTGGTATCCATGCACATAACCAGCGCTTAGGAACAGCAAGAAATCCCAGTAAATCAAGCCCTGGATCAGAAACATGGGATTTAGCTGTTAAATGTCTGGGAGTGAAGCTTCAGTGAAACAGATGATGAAGATTCCCATCTGCCAACCTCTCCAGCAACAGCTCGTCATCCACCTTTACTCCTTGGATTTTCCATTCCCCAGAGTGGTGGCACCTTGCAGAGCTCTGGTATTTTGGGACACCGTTTGTGGAGTGTGGCAGCCACGAAATTTAGTCAGTGCTTTCTCTGAGAAAAAGCACCCAACCCCAAACCATCCATATAAAGCACAGCCTCTCCTGCAGCCCAGCAGGGAGAGGTTGTTTTACAGACTGAAGGACCAAAGGGCAGAAAGCACCGAACGGGGTTTGATTTCCCTCTTTGCTTTTGAAAGAAATGGCTCAGACTGAGTCCAGCAGCAGAGGCAGTGCTGCCTCAGCAGCACCACAGAGTCCCTGATGTGTCAGTGCCACTTTCTGGCCTGGTGCTCGGACACTTACGTTCCACGGGAATTCCATCCGCGTGGCCTTTGCTTTTGGGCTCCTGGCTCCCAGGTTTGGCATCGTCCTCGTCATCCAGCAGTGGCACGTAGTCTGTTTTGTCTACTGTCTCTCCAACCACATCATCGAATTTCTCGGCCTCCAGCGTGGCGATGAAGTCCCTTTTCACCTCCTCCTCGATGTCGTGGGACGGCTCCGTGAGAGCATCGGCCAGGCTGAGGTTGTGGTCCAGGTCAGCCATGCCTGAGCGCCTCTGCACCTGCAGCCACGAGGGCAGGGGACAAAGAGACATTTCAGGAGACATCTCTTAACCTCACTCCGTTTGGTGACCACTGTGTGCCCCCCGTGCCTTTACACCACGAGAAACGTTGGTTTAGGGCTCAATAATTCCCAGATGTTTCTAAACCCCCCCCCAACCAGAACAGAAATAAACCGGGATCATCTAAAGCGGGTTTAGCTCGTGGATGTTGCATTTCATGGGATGTTTTAGCAGAACCTGAAATAAGGAATGTAAAAAATAACCCCCAGCACCTGGCCAGGGTAAGCACGGTGTGACATTGACTGTTGCCCTGCCCCAGATCTGGAGTTAATTACACCCCTCAGCAGCACAAAGATAAATGACGCAAGGGAATTTAGTGCTGGGCTTGACTCCACCCAGCCTCCCCTATGGAGATTAGGATTTTACATAATCTCTGATGTATACTTCAGTGCTGCTCCTGATCCCTCCCAGAGGGTCCTGCAGCGTGTTCATGTCCTCAGCAAACCTTGCTAATCCCAGCAAACCCCTCCAGCCCGGGGATTTGGGAGGGAAAGTGACGTTTTAATAATGTTTACATGAAAAAATATAGCAAAGTGCACACGTAGGCATTATATCCACAGCTATGAATTGGAAACAGAGGAGAAGTAATCACCAGTTATCCCTTCCTCCCTGATTTGCGTCTCCGCGTTCAATTTAATTCCTGGCACCAAACTGAAAATGCACCTGAACTGACTCATCTCAAACCTTCAGGCTGGCACAACACACACCCATCACCTATTCTGTATTTTTTTACGTTTCAGCCTTTTGAAATTATTCTTAGGAACAACAATAAACACAAACTGCTGGGAATGTACAGGAAGCCCTTGTCCCCAGTCCCTCTCCAGCTTTCCTGGAGGCCCTTCAGGCCCTGCCAGGGGCTCTGAGCTCTCCCTGGATCCATCCCTTCTCCAGTGTGGACATTCCCAGCTCTCCCAGGCTGGCTCCAGAGCAGAGGGGCTGCAGCCTCTGCTCAGGACAATCAGGAGCTGCTGACCCCGAGCTGCAGCCACAGCCCGAGGAACACAAGGGACACTTGTGTGTGCTGGGCAGCGAGGGGTGACCCCAGCGGCCACTGTGCAGCAGCCCAGGGTCACTGCCTTCCATGGGGTGGCAGAACACAGATCAACTCTTGTTCCCAAAAAAACAAAGGCTCCTACTCCTTGAACTCCAGGAAATTCTGTGTCAGCACTCCAGGGCCACCACATACCTACAGGCTGCAGCCTCTGGAAGGCAATGCCTCACATTCCTTAGGAACAATGGTATCCCACTGACAGCCGTGTTTCTGTCCTTCCAGGCAAGTGGATTATGGAAACTAATTCAGTGCAAGCTCTTCTTTTTTATTCTTTGAACAATAAAAGGTCACACTTGCAGGCAGACCACACTGCAGGCAGCAACTGCAGCTCTTGCTGCTTTAGATAAAGGCCCTGAATCACCACTTGGAAATCCAGAGGTGAAAAGTTTGGAGCTCTTCACCCTCTGTGCAGGGTCACAGTCGAATGAATTACGGTCAGTAAAAAAACGCACTTTTGTAAGTGAGCCTTATCAAAAAGGTTTCTTTCAGAGTTCTTGAGTATTTTTAAGACAACCTATCATCCAGATGCTGCACAACTGGCTGCAATACTCTGCAGGTAGCATCAGCCAGGGAGGGCACTTGCAGGAGTTTTATCCCTGCACTGACCGGTCTCCTTCAAGGAACAAATGGGGCACAGAAAGAGCCAATTTTTCAGCCACATCCTCCTTTGCTTCCAACTTAAAAGTGAACTGATGGCTTTAGGTCAGTGAGCCTCAATGTGGAGCGATGAACATTTAATAATTTTCTTCTGAAAATGTCATTTAGCATCAGAAAGAAAAACGATACTTAAAGTTCGCAACAAGCTGCGTCACGAGCACAGAGTGACTGAGGGGAAAAAGGGCTCAGAGTCCATCCAGTCCTGCCATCCCCCAGCACTGCCCCGTGTCCCCAAGTTCCACATCCACAGGGCTTTTAAATCCCTCCAGGGATGGGGAACCACCCCTGCCCTGGGCAGCTGTGCAGGGCTGGAGAGCCCTTTCCAGGAGGGATTTTCCCAATATCCAACCTGAACCCCCCAGCAGGGCTGGAAGCCGTTTCCTCTTGTCCTGTCCCTGTTCCCTGGGAGCAGAACCCCACACGGAGTCAGCTGTGCTCCATGGAAAAGCTGCCATAAAATATATGGCATTTGGGGGGTTTTGTGGCACTGACAGTGCTGCTATTTCAGGCCTACATAAGAACTAGGACACTGGAGTGATCTACTTTCTGGGGAAAAATAATAATGAGGTTATGCAGCCTTATCAGCAGGACACTTCCTTGTCCATATTTAGCTAAACAGGGAATGTAAAAACGATGTATAAAAATAAAGCAGTGTAACTAAGAAAAGCCATTTCAAATACAGCACTGGTGTCTCAGACACACAGAGCACCTGGCAGGAACTGCCCTCACCCAGAGCTGCAGGGATCCCTCCACAGCCCAGGTGGGCTCAAGGACAGCCACAGCACCCCTGGGAATTCCCCTGTCCATCTGCAGGGTTAGAGCAGCCAAACGGCACCGATCCCCAGATTCCCAGGGCTCGTCAAGCTATCTAAGGGAAAAGGAAAATGAGGATATTGCAGGGATTGTGCCCAGGGGTCAAAAGCAAATCCCAGAGCATATTCATGTGTTGAGCAGCTTAGAGAGACAGATGCTTCCTACCCCCTTTCCATTCATATGGAACAGAGCTGGCTGGGGAGCATTAAAGAATCCGCAGCAAGATGCACCTTAATCCCCTGCTTCCACAGCTCTGCAAATCAGACATTAACAGAGCACAGGGAAGATGAATTCTGACACTAACCTTAGGATGAAAGGGTAAAACTGAGGAGTGACTGAGATTTCCAAAGGTAGAGGTTTAAAAAGTCACTGAAATTCCTTCCTGGAGAAGGTGGTCAGGCACTGGAACTGCCCAGGGAGGTCTGGAGTGCCCATCCCTGGAGGTGCCCAAGGAATTCCTGGAGGTGGCACTCAGTGCTCTGGGCTGGGGACAAGGTGGGCATCGGGCACAGCTGGGACTCAGTGGGCTGGGAGAGCTTTTCCAGCCTCGGGGATTCAGGATTCTCAATCCTTGCTCAGCTGCAGAGCAGCTGCCCAGGTCCTCGTGGTTCTTCAATCAGCAGAGGGAGTGGAGCAGCCGTGGGTGACACCAACCTGACTCCAGGTCTGTATCCCAGGAGGAGCCTCCAAGGACGGCCCAGCCCTCCCTGACAACGCCAACAGGAGGAGTTTATCCCAAGGAAAGGTGTGGAAGGAGCTCGAACAGCCCTTCCAGTGCCACCGTGACAGCTGCACTACAGACAGGGAAAAGGGTTTTCCTGAAGCTACACATTCCAGGAAATCTTCAAATTATCCCAAAGCAAATCAATCATGTTCCTTTAATTCACACATTATTTTTATCCAGGAGGATTGTTTAGATCTCTCCATGTTCCAGGCACAGCTGATCTGTTACACTCAGGGTTTGCCCCATCTGTTCTTATTCATGCTCAGAATCTCTGTGTACTCAGTGAGTAACCTGGTTGTCGGGATAAATAAAACCCATCTCCTGTCAGCTAATCTGAAAGATTCAGCAGGGCCATTTTAATCCCTCACCCACATCACAGAGCCCCTGTCCTGGTGTCTTGTTCCAAAGAGTTCCAACTATTCACTTGTTTGTAGTTGTGCCTGCCCCATCCCTGAAGTGTCCTGGGATGATTTGGGTCGGAAGGGACCTTCAGGATCATCCAGTGCCACCCCTGCCATGGGCAGGGACACCTCCCACCATCCCAGGATGCTCCAAAGCCCTGTCCAGCCTGGCTTTGGACACTTCCAGGGACGGGGCATCAACAACTTCTCAGCACATCAAGAACTCTTCAGCAACTTCCTTGTGCAGGTTTTACTCTCAGTGACCCCACTGGAACAATTCCCCAGAGCCATCACCCCATGGAAAGGGAGGCAAAATCAAACACCACCTGCACGAGCCACATCCTCCAGCTTACCATCCAGGCAAGAGTGGAATTTATTTCCTGAACTTTGTGATTCCATTTTGCAGCTTCCCTGACTGCTCTGTTGTGTTCCTGCCTCTGGGCACGCACAGGCTTGGAATTTCAAGTTATGATCGGTCTGACCCAGATTTTGTGTGTTTCGTCTGAAGACAGAGAAAGAGAAGAGCAGGCACAGATGGGGCAGAGGATGCTGCCCAAAAAACCCAAAATGTGAAAGCCTGTCAACTGTTTAAACAGAATCATACTCAGCGTGAGACACTGACTGACTTCCTCGGAATTCCTGGCAGAGGGAATGATGGTTTTTCCCACACCCAGGTACCAGCTCCAGCCCTGCAGTGACAGTGACACAGCACTCCAGCCTGGAATCCACAGCTCCATCCTGCTCCAAACGGGCTGGATTCGGCCTCTGGCCCAGCACCCTTCCTGCCAGAGAGGGAAGAGGAATCTGCTCCCATCCAGGAGCAACAGTGAAGCAGCACTTCCTCACTTTTGTTGGTCTAAAGGAGACTCTGATACCCAGATTTATGAGAAGCATGGCCATTATTCCATCAGATCCACTTGCTCCTTTAAAATTAGCTCCTAACTCCATGCAGAATGAAATGCCTGGCTGGAAGAAACAGGGACAGCTCGGTCATAATTCCCATTTCTCCTGGGTAAGTCAGGTTGCTTTTCTTAGCCAGAGCTGTCGGGAGCACTCGGCCGTGGCTGTTGAGGTGTGAGGAAACAGGAGAGCAGAGATCTGCTAAGTCATCCTCCTTCCCAGAGTCCTGGAATCCACGGGAAGGATTTCTGCATCCACCCTTGCAAAGGACAGGACACAGCAACCAATCGAGTCGCTGACGTTCCTTACATTCCATGGCTGGGCACAAAAATCTATGACCCAACTGAATTTTTTAAAGTTTTTTTTGGCACAGTCTAAACCAATGGGATTCACTCACTCAGTGTTTTAAAGCTAAACACAGCAAGAGCTCTGCTTCGTGGCTGTTTCAGGAGTCACAGGAAAATCCCATGAACTACCAGAAGCTTCTCAGAGGCAAAGAGAAGGAGATCGAGAGATCTTTAATAAAATCTTTCCAACACTTAAAACCATGCTCAGCACAACTTCTGGAAAAACCAGCCTCAGAATGGGTGTCCAGAATCCTGAATTATATTCAGGAATCAGATGTGCAGGTGCCACCCCCCTGGCAGAGGGAAGGTGTCCAGTTCTTTGGGATGCTCCAGATCTGCTGGACCAGCCCAAGTACCCAATGGCAACGTCAAACCAGGATTAATTGGAAGATTCCAGATATTTCCATAGCAAAATCAAACACCAAATTTCAACTTGGAGGTGGTATTGAAACCAGAGTGAGCCGGCAGCTTCCTCAGAGCTCCAGGGAGAGCAGACAGGGAGGCAGCACATCAAATATTCCTAATTTCTAGTGCATGTTGGGACCCCCAGCAAATCAGCATTTCAGGGAGAGTCACAGAGCCACGTTCTCCTTCAGACAATCCATAAATACAGCAAGAGATTTTCCAGCTATTATTTACAGGGTTTAAGGGATTACTGCCCTCCTGTGTGATGGACAAGAGACAGGGCAGGAGCAGAGGAGGAAGATTTGGGAACAAAGAGAGCAGGTTTGGGGCACATGATGATTTTAAACCCGTGCTCTTACAAGAGACAAAGCACTTACAGAGTTGTTTCCCTTCTCAGCACAAACTCCCCGAGCCTTCTGGCTCACCTTAATTACTCAGAATAAATTCAGTCAGCCCCAGAAGCACCAAGCTGCCACAGAAAACAAGCCAGACAGGCACAAGTAAAGAGAAAACAGTTCCTACTATTGCCTCCACAAGGGAACACAAGGAACACAGGTATTTCCACTCAGGAATCCCAGCTTCCAGGGCCTGAAGGGGCTCCAGGAGAGCTGGAGAGGGACTGGGGACAAGGGATGGAGGGACAGGACACAGGGAATGGCTTCCCACTGCCAGAGGGCAGGGATGGATGGGATCTTGGGAATTGGGAACTGTTCCTTGTGAAGGGTGGGCAGGGGCTGGGATGGAATTCCCAGAGCAGCTGTGGCTGCCCCTGGATCCCTGGCAGTGCCCAAGGCCAGGCTGGACATTGGGGCTGGGAGCAGCCTGGGACAGTGGGAGGTGTCCCTGCCATGGCAGGGGTGGCACTGGATGAGATTTAAGGTCCCTTCCATCCCAAACCATTCTGGAATTCCAGGATTCCAACCAGGAAAGAGCTCTGAAGGCTTCACACAGATCTCGGGCACTTCCACAATCCCTTCACAGCCACGCACCAGACAATAAACAGGAAGTTTGAAGTTCTCACTTCAGATGGGTTTGACGAAGGTTCAACCCAATCCCAAAGCTGAGGCAGAACTTCAGCACCAATTGCTTCCTCCTCACACCGCCTGCTCCCAGCCACTTCCTCTTCCATGTCTGGCATCTCCCTCCTTCCACTTCTCGGCTCGGAAACCACCTCTCCCTCAGCCTCTGGCTCCGACTGCTGCTCCCACCCTGCCTTCCAAGAGGGGGAATCTGCAGCTCCCCAAGGGAGCGTGCAGGAGCTGCTGGGCTGGGGGGCTGAACTCACTGCCTTGGGAATGTCAGACCCCCAGCCAAACAAGAGCAATGGTCAGAGCAGAACGGGAACAGCCACAGCCAGGCCATGGAAATGTGATGGACAGTCACTGGAATTCACCCCAGGATGACCAGGACTTCTTCTTTTTCCAGGCCATACTTTAACCTTCCTGAGTTACAACTTTAAAATTTCAAAGTCAATGGCTTAAAGGGCAGTTTGTTCGATTCGTGATGTCTTGTGAGAGTCTCCGTAATTCTGGGGTTTATTCAGGATTTCCAAGGGTTTCCATGAATTTGTAGGGTTTCGTTACTTAGGGAATGAGCCATTTCTCTCCTGTTTCAAGCATTATTTTTGCTGTTATTGGTACTGCAAATAAACCCAACTTACTAAATCCGAGTCCTTAATGACCATTTCTGCTCCATAAGCAGAAACACTTTCATCAACTCCACTTCCCTTAGGAAGGCACTGATAAAGCCAATGAGCCGTGCCTTCCCCATCATCAATTATTCAGATGCCATGTGAATTAGCAGTCTCCCAGCATTCCCACCTCCTTGGGAATATTAAAAAGCTTCTCTCCATTTCTGGAGATTTCAGACTTCTATTTTCTTCCTGCCTTGCAGCCACTCCTGGCTCGGAGAGCTTACACTTCACGGAATGATAAAGTCTCCAAGGATAACCAGGCAGAAATCCCACAGTAGCCAAAGGCAAGTTGTAAAACAAGCTCCTCTCTCCACGTGTGGAGCTCCTACTCACTGTCAGCTCAAAAGCCATAACTGAAGGTGGCCTAAAGGCTGCCAGGCCAGCATTTCCCAGCTTTACTAAAGCAGTTCCCACCTGCTGCTTTCAGATGTGGATATTCACTAATATTAAAATTATCAGTGTTTGATTGAACAAAAAAAAGGGAACATTTTCTCTTTAACATAAAGGGAATTCACAGGAAACTGCAGGACCAGAAGGGCATCCAGGGGAGGCAACAGCAACCAAGATGACTCAAAGGCTACTCGAGTTCAACTGGTTTAGTCAATATGGGGGTGTCAAGCAAAGGCTGGATTTGGTGTTCTCAGGGGTCTTTTTCTTGAAGATTCTGTGAAACCAGGGAGTGCAGCTGAGCAATGTCACACAACCCATGCACTGCACGGGTGGAAAAGCTCCCAACACCAATAAAAACTGCACTGGAGCTGCAAGACTGCTGTAAGAACTATGCAGCAGCTCCTAAACCCCAAAGCCTGAAAGGACAATGCACATTTACAGCTGAACAGCCACAGAACTGGGCTGCTCCAGGGCAGAGGTGCTGCTCCAGAGGATGTTTCCCAAGGAATTCAGCCTCACGCCAGCCAGGAAGGACCGATGCCCCTCGCAGCCTCTCGGCTGTGCACCTGCCCCTCCAAGGAGCTCTTCAGAAAGGACTTCAGGCTCTGCACTGCTCACTCCAAATTACAGCCTCTGCCCAGCCAGGAGAACATGTTTTACAGGGAGCGTGGTATTGAGGGAGCTGGGCAACCCCAACATCTAACTTGGCTGTAATTCCACACGGGAATCGATCTCACCACAGATCTCAGCAGAGAGAGATCTCTGGTGATCCTGGCCCCGGCCAAAACCTGCCAGCAGCCAGAGGCTCTGCCATTTGCTGCTTCCCATCTTGGTGTTAATGCACCCCACGAAGGATTTGCTTCCAAACACCTGGGGCATGGCCTGCACACAGCCAGGATTCCAGTGAGGAATCACCTGCACAGGTAGGAACTCTCCTGCACGTTCCATTACATTCCAATGAACATTTCCCTCTCCCACAGCAAAGCTGCCTGGAGAGGACTTTATTGCCAGGTATTATGGAAGGTTCCAGGTCCCCACATGAATGGATCACTGTGGCCAGGGCTGTTATGAGCAGAGGAAAGGGAACAGAGAAATAAATACTGCTACTTCAGAACTTCGAGGAATTCCAGTGGCGGGTAACATGAATATTACATGTCCCTTATTAACATTATTTTCAACTCAGTATAAGCAGTTTAAAAATAAAGTCTACATTCTGCACTTATTATAATTAGCTGGAGTCAGATCACTGTCAGAGATCAAGGCAGAAGGAATATCTGAATGCAAAAGAAGTAGGGAGAATTCATGTTTGAACGTGTCTAAATACACACACACAAACACACACACAAACACACATACACACACGTGTGCAGCTGTCTGATACCATGGAATGGTACCACAGGATGGTTTGGCTCAGAGTGATCTAAAACACCATCCAGTGCCACCCCTGTCCCATGGTGAGAACACCACCCCCTATCCCAGGCTGCTCCCAGCCCTGTCCAGCCTGGCCTTGGGCACTGCCAGGGATCCAGGGGTGGCCACAGCTGCTCTGGGCACCCTGTGCCAGGGCCTGCCCACCCTCCCAGCCAGACTCTGGAACTCAGCATTTCCATGGCACAGATCCCCCCGTGTGATCTCAGTTCAGCCCCGTGTCCAGCTGCACTGAGAGCTCTGCAAACTCTCATTTCAGTCTCACCTGCAGGTTTTCCATCAGTTCCCTTCTGTCCTTGTTTCAGGCTCCCCTGTGCTCAGGGTGAGTTCTGCAGAACCCGTTTTCCCTCGGGGAGGTGACACCAGGCACGGGCTCCAGAAGGAGCTGCTGGGCACTCCTGGCACGAGGCAGGAGTTTGTTTGATCAGGGCACTCCACAGCAACTCCTGCTGCTCTCAGGCTCTGAAGAGCCACACTCTGCCCACGGAACT
>VZTX01023942.1:0-10048 GCA_013400915.1 Pardalotus punctatus | reverse complement strand
CCTTCCTTCCTTCCCTCCTCTCCTTCCTCCCTCCCTCTTTCCCTCCTTCCCACCTTCCCTTTGCACACCCAGGCATTGCTGCGTTGACCCTTTTATTGACCAACCATTCCTAAAAAACCGATCAGGAATATCCATATTTCCCCTTCCTACAACAGAAAATTCCTTTCTCCTAACGGACAGTTCTTGGAAAGCTGATCCCTCCACCCAATAAAACTCCAGGAATTGTTTCTCCTCCACGGCTCAGCTTTCCATGACACACAACTTTATTCTCGGCCTGCTGGTCACAAGGTGAAGGCAGGGAACGAACACGGACAGATCCAAATCCCAAATATTTTCCCTGCAGATGCTTAGTCAAGGCTTAAAAATAACCCACCCCGCGAGCAAACACGAATATTCGATTTGCTCCGGAGGCGAGCGCGCGCCAGTTTTCCGCTCCTCGCCTTTTCCGTGGGGAATTTTTGAAGCGATCCCTTGGCCCTCGGCCAATCCCCACCTTTTATGATGTCCGAGAATCCATTTTTTCCAAGCTCTGCGTTTCCCTCGTTAAAAAAGCGCGGAAAAGGGAACTCCGAGCCGCGGGACCACACACGTTGGCGTCAGACATCCAATATCCAGCGCTGGCACGATCCCATAAATTAATGTTTGCTCCCATCTAGTGGGTGGAAGGAGGAATTGTCTTTACTATGGAATATTATGCAAATTGAGTTTGCACGGAGTGGGGGAAACAGTTGGAAGTTTAATTCCTTCTAGGAGCTGTAGGATTTTAGGTTGGGTCTGGGTTTTTAACAACATAAATATTAAATTTAGCGCCGTGTTTTCACGCAGGCCTCAATTGGCAGCATCATCCAGAGGAAGATTAGATTGGATATCGGGAAAAATTTCCTCGTGGAAAGGGTGGTCAGGCCTTGGAAGAGGTTGCATGGGAAAGGATTGGAGTCACCATCCCTGGAAGTTCTCAAAAAATGAGTGGGTGTGGCCTCGAGGACAGGGTGGTGGTGCTGGTTGAGGGCTGGATTTGATGACCTAAAACATGGAAACAAACGTGGAATCGCAGAATTGGTTGGAAAAGGTCGGAAAAATCCCTAAGGTCGTTAGATCTTGGATTAAAAATTAAATACCAAGGATCTCAAATCCTTGGTATTTAATTTCCTTTCCTATTTTCCTTTTTCCTACTGGTTTTGGTTATTGGGGCTTTTTTTGGGGCTTTTTGGGTTTTTTTGTTTTGGTTTTTTTTGTTTGTTTGGTTTTTTTTGTTTGTTTGGTTTTTTTTGTTTGTTTGGTTTTTTTTGTTTGTTTGGTTTTTTTTGTTTGTTTGGTTTTTTTTGTTTGTTTGGTTTTTTTTGTTTGTTTGGTTTTTTTTGTTTGTTTGGTTTTTTTTGTTTGTTTGGTTTTTTTTGTTTGTTTGGTTTTTTTTGTTTGTTTGGTTTTTTTTGTTTGTTTGGTTTTTTTTGTTTGTTTGGTTTTTTTTTTGTTTGGTTGGTTTTTTTTATTGTTTTCTTTTAATGTCATTCCATGCCAATTCCATTTTCGGAATCCATCGGTAGAGCTGAAACAAAACAATTCCATAATTCAAGAAATTCTGGGGACAGGGCAGATTTTATATCATAAAATCCCAGAATCCCAGAACGATCTGGCTTGGAAAGGACCTGAAATCCCATCCAGTGCCAGGGACAATTCCCACCATCCCAGGCTGCTCCAACTCCCATCCAGCCTGGCCTGGGACGCTTTATTTTGATCCGAGGCATCAATTGTTCAAAAATCCATCCAACTCTGAATTCTTGGGAATGAACACCCCGGAAAAGTTGACCTGAACTCAAATTTCTTTCCACCAGCACGTTTTGCCTCCGACCCACGAGGAAACGTGTCATGGGAAGGAATGGAAAAAAAATAAAGCGAGGATGGATAACAGCAGGAAGGAAAGCGGGAGTCTCTTTTAGGAGAACACTTGGATTTATCCAGGCCTGATATTTTGGAGAGGGAAGATGGAACAGCAGAGCCACCAGGAACTCCAGGAGATGTTTTTTAGCTCCTCCTATTTCCAAAGATATTTCCTCAGACCTTCCACGAATAAAGTTGGCAGCCGGATCTGATTCAGCTCCAGGGAGTGTCCCCTTCCATGTTTACCTTTTTTTCCCGGGATACAAGAGGCTTTTTCATGGCTTGTTTTCAACTGGGAGTCGCCCACCCTCCCCAGCAGCCTCTTGCCAGCAGGTCCCAGGTGTTCTCCAGTGAAAGCAGGAGCGTGGAAGTGGCAGTGAGGGATGTGGAGACAGCTCCAGGAATTAAATTCACATCTCCCAGGCTGCCCCGGGGCAGCTGTTTCCTATTCGGGTGTTTTTCTAAGTTGACATTTTGGGAGAAATTGGAATATTTTGTCATTTCCCGCCGTGCAGATGTGCAGGAGGGAGAGGTGCGGTCGGCTGGGAACTCGGGATCAGCTGGAAAAGGGGAATTTTCTCCGTATGGAAGGGTCAGATTGAGGCAACAGGAACCCGTGCCTGACTCCTTGCTCTGAGGGCAGGCACAAGCATCGAAAAAATATGGAAAAATCCCAATTTTCTTGCCTCTGTATCCAGGGAATGGTTTGAAGGAAAATCTGTTGGAGACCAGGTTTGCCGAGAGCCTCAGGGAAAAGGAGCTGGGGCTCGGAGCATTCCCTTTTCCCTATGGAATTTTGGGATCAGGTTTGCAGAGTTTGCAGAGTTCCCGTGCCTTTAAGGCTGGAAGGAATTGCAAGGAATTCCATTGATATTTTAGGATTTCAGATAAAGTTTTGGGGTTTTGGTTGGGTTTTTTTTACAGCCAGGCCTAACAAGAGGGATTTCCCAAAAGATTTTGGATTCTCCATCCCTGGAAATTTCAAGGGTGAGGCTTGGAGCAGCTTGGGAAAGCGGCAGGGGGGCGGAATGAGATAATTTTTAAGACCCAACCCAATCCATTCTGGGATTCTAAAATCCCATATTTCAGGGATAGCCTGTTCTTGCCAACGGATTCACAGCCTGCCCTTGGTGCTCGACAGTTAAAATTGGATTAAACTGGGAATTAAGGAAAATCCAAAGTACTTTGGATGCTCGTGTGCAAGGGAAATGTTCTTAAAGAAAAAATCCTGAATAAAAGTTTGTCTCCTAAACTTCCCAGACATTCTCAGGGATTTGGAACATTCCAGGTTTGTGGATGGGATCATGTGGGGAGCTTGGTGCTCAGTGAATTCCCTTAAAATTCCCACCTTATTCCTACCTAATCCATGGGGAAAGGTTCATTTGGGGTTTGATTATCCCAGACTGGAATTTCACCAAGGGAATGTTGCTCTGAGGTGGAGGATGTGGGGAGGGATAGGGAGAGAAAACAATCCTACAACCAGATATTTTTAACTCCTGATGCCAGGAAAAAACCAGGAAAATTACGCCAGGACAACATGGGAATGAAAATAGGGAATCGATCCCCTTAAAAACCAAAAGCAGAGGATAAAGCATTAAATAAGAATCATTTTCCTCAATGGATTTGGATTCCAAAGTGGGAACAGGCTCTGTCCCAAGGGATATTTCAACCCGAAGCCCCAAATCCCAAATCCCATCCTCTGGAGAACGGAATATTGACCACTCCCCATCCCGATCCCTCCTCCCCTGCATCCTCCCTGGGCTCGGACATGTTCAGTCTAGACCAGATAATCCCATTATGTTCCCTCATTCCTGATCCTTGCTAAAATCAACCTGGATAAGATTCCACGCCAGATAAGGCGGAAAATCCACCCAAAACCCTTCAACCTCATTAAATGATGCCTTAATTCCTATCTCTGCTAATTAGAGGGATGTGGTCTGCGGAATCCCACGAGGGCGAATTCCATCGGTTTCTTCCCTGTCTCCTGATTTCTCACCTGGCTGCAGCCAAGGATTTTCAGGAATGAGGTGGTGAAGGGGAAAAGGAACGTTTTGAAGGGATCCATCCTCTTCTCCAAGGCCTTTTTTTCCCTTTCCTTCCCCACACGTGGGAGAGAAGGAGCTGGAAACTCTTCTAAAGGAGGATTTTCCTCCTTTATTTCACCTGCTGGGAGCAAACTCTGGGGAAAAAAAAAAAAATGGGATTTTCTGAGGAGGTTTTTGCTCTGTGCTAAATGGAGATGGTGGAAAAACCTGACACACAAACTGGACGGAAAACACGCGGAATTCCCTGGATTGCAAACCAATTCCTTTTTAGATTCAACACTGATAAAGGATAAAAAGGACAAATCCCAGGATAAAGGGATGGGTTTAGACCGTCCTGGAAGGGATAAACAAATTCCTCTTTACTCCAAAGCTGTGAATGAGCTCTAAAAGTGCAGAATCGACTCCTGCTCCGGGGGGAAAATCAGGATCCAGCTGTCCTGGCTGCTGCTCAAACTGGGAGCAAAGAAACCTGGAAAAAATCCAGGATTTGCCTGAGACAGTTTGCTCCCAGAGGGTTGTGAGGGATCAGAAGATCACAGGGAGGAGAGAGGGGCTTAGAGACGCTAAAACCACTTAAATTCGGGAGCTGTCGAAGCTCAGCGTCTTCCACGCTGAGGAAAAACTCGGATTTATTTCCCTGGGACTGCAGAGCGAGGAGGATTTTGTGCTGGGGAAAAAAAAAAAAAAAAAAGGGAGTTTTTTGAGGGAATTTCGGTTCTGGCATTTATGGATCCTGACAGGTCCAGCCAGGGGCTTAGGGAGAAGCGGTCTGCTCTGTTTGGAGCCTAAAAGAGGTTTCCAAAGGGATCAGGTTTTTAAGGAATGCTGAATTAGGATCACAGAGTGGTCATGGAATGGTTTGGGTTGGGAGGGACCTCAAAGCCCATCCAGTTCCACCCCAGCCATGGGCAGGGACAATTCCCACCATCCCAGGATGCTCCAGACCCTGTCCAGCCTGACCTTGGGGACTTCCAGGGAAGTGTCCTATTCCATCCCAGCCCCTCCCGACTCTCCCAGCCAGGAATTCCCAATTCCCAAAATCCCATCTAAATCTATTTCTTCGAGTTTTAAAGCCATTCCCTGTGTCCTGTCCCTCCATCTTTTGTCCAAAATCCATCTCCAGCTCTCCTGGAGCCCCTCCAGGCCCTGCCAGGGGCTCTGAGCTCTCCCTGGATCCTTCCTTTCTCCAGGCTGAACATTCCCAGCTCTCCCAGCCCGTTTAGCAAAGCATTCCTGCTCCATCAGACACTCGGAAAACACCGAACCCTTGCAGAAAAAACCGAAATTCAGAAGGAAAAATGAAGAGCCAGCACCAAATTCTCCGCGATGCCGACGTGGCCAGGACTTCATTCCTGGTTAATCAACAGATCCAGCGGCAGCTAAAAACAGAATCCTGGGAAATCATTAAGAGGGATGGAGGGAGCAGGAGGCAGGTAAGTAAACACGGAGCGTTATCAGCCGGGTCTCATTTCCCAGCTCCAGAACATCCGCGCTCCCGCTCCCGTTAAAAATAGCCGGGAAAAGATGCCAGCGTTGCTCGGATCCCCGGAGGTGGGAACAGGATGGGGATGGTGTTAATGAATTTCTCCTTCCCTGGAGAAAATAGAAACTCGTCACGGACATCCTGCCGGGCAGCAGGTGTCTTTCCGTCTCCACGCACACACAAAAAAATAAAAAAAAAAATAAAAAATGACAATGCTTTCCCACCCGGGGATTTAGGGATGTTGTAAAGCCCCTGAGATCTCACGGATCGTTCCATCCAGGATTGGTGGGAGAAGTGGAAATCGGGATATTTCACCGGAATAAACATTCCCCGTTATCTTTGTGATGCCCCGGGCTGGCCTTTGTGTTAATTTGAAAATCAGAATTACCTGAGCGTGATTTTGGGTTTGTTCCGAGGGAAAATTGTGCTGTGGATAAATAATTTGGAGAAAAAGAAGAAGAGAATTGCAGAAAATAAGAATTTTTTGAGCCACTGGCATAGAGAACAAAGGAATAAATTTGATTTTGATCTCTGGGTGAGACCTTGCCTCGCTGCTGGTGTAAAATGCACAAAAGGCAGGACAGAGAAAGTTTTTTAATAAGATGCAAATGATTTTAGGTTTGTTCTGAGGAATAACTGTGGATNATAAGATCCAAATGATTTTAAGCTCATTCCAAGGAATAACTGTGGTGTGGATAAAAACTTCGGAGAGAAAGAAGAATTGCAGAAAATAAGAATTTTTTGAGCCACTGGCATAGAGAACAAAGGAATAAATTTGATTTTGATCTCTGGGTGAGACCTTGCCTCAATGCTGGTGTAAAATGCACAAAAAGCAGGACAAGGCAGGGGAACAGCAGATCCCGGAGCTGATCCTGCCTCATTCCCAAGACCTCACCTCGGGATTTGTTCCCCCCTTCCCTCCATCCCTTGGGAATTCTGATGAGTTTGAATCCAGACCAAGGTTTTTCCAATCCCCCAAAAGTTAGGGACAGCCCCTGCCCTCCCCAGAGGGGGAAAAATCATTGCTGAGAGAGCTGGAAAAAACATTTTCCTTGGGAATACAGACAGGCTGGAAGGGGCTCGTGGAGCCAGATGTGGCTGGGAAGTGTTTAGGAGTCGGGAAAATATGAAATTTCCATCCTGTTTTTATTAATCGGGACAAGGGGTTGGGTGGGGGATTTTTTTTTTTTTTTTCCTCCTGGTGAAAGAAAAAAATTCCAAGCTGGAAAATTGATGTCGGCAACATTCCTTTTTTTTTTTTTTTTTTAACCTTTTTTTCCATCTCTCTGCCCATTCTCTGGTTTTAATCGGAATTTAAAGCAAACTAGAGGTTTTTTTGGGAATGTTCCGATTGAAATAATTTGCTTTTCCCGTGTTTTGATGGTTTTCTTCTCCTTTCTCCAAGCTGAGCATTCCTTGTGTTTTAAGGCAGTCAAAGCCCCCATTCCTTGGCTCATTCCCCAAGGGAATGGATCCCAATAAATTCCCCAAGGAAATGGATCCCAAGAAGTTCCCCAAGGAAATGGATCCCAAGAAGTTCCCCAAGGGAATGGATCCCAAGCAATTCCCCAAGAGAATGGATCCCAAGAAATTCCCCAAGGGAATGGATCCCAAGAAATTCCCCGAGAGAATGGATCCCAAGAAATTCCCCAAGAGAATGGATCCCAAGAAATTCCCCAAGGGAATGGATCCCAGGAAATTCCCCAAGAGAACGGATCCCAGGAAATTCCCCGAGAGAATGGATCCCAAGAATTTCCCCAAGGGAATGGATCCCAAGAAATTCCTCAAGGGAATGGAACCTCAGGAATTCTCCTTTTACAGTATCTGGGATGAGATAACAGAACTCCAAAAAAAAAAAGAAACAACGGGAATGGGAGATGGAATTAGTCCTGCTCTTTTCCAGTCCTATGGAAAAGTTTCAGATTGTGAACTCGTTTTCCTTGGAAATTTTGAACTTCTGGGATCTCTGTTACATCCAGTAAAATTTAGGAAATGCACCCATAGAGAAGGAATTTTACTTATCCCGCCCTCTGAGAATTCATCCCGATTTTACAGCTCAGAAACCCTTGGACTGGGAAAACTTTGGATTGTCTGAAGGAATGATCCCCCAGAATTCTTGTCCTCTGGGCCAAAATTTTGGGAAAAATCACGGCAAAACCACCTTCTGTTTTCCTTGGAATTTCTTCGTGGAATTTCTTCTCCACAGTGGAGAAGAGACTGCGGATTATTTGGAGTCCTCGGGGACATGGAACATTTTTTCCCAGGATCCTTCCACATTTCCATGGAAGCCAGGTGCCACATCCCCCTTTGGAAAAGGAATGCCGACTTCCCAAAACCATCTGGGAAGTTTTCCCGGTGTTTTTCATTCCGTGCTGCTGGAATAACCGCAGGGCTCAGGACACGGATTAAAACAAGGACACGCGTGGGATAACGAGTAGGGATTGTTTTCCACGGGGTGGGAATTGTATTTTCTTTGCCGTGGGTTGGGAATTTCCCATGGATTACGTGCGTTGATTCCTGCCGTGCTTTCTCCTCCCCGTGCCGGCTTCGGGAGCCTCGCTAGGACGGACAGAGATGGAATATCCTTCCCATATCCCAAGTTTTTATAAGGTTCCTTATTCTTCCTGGCACAAATTCCTTCCATCCGGTCTCCAGGATCAAGGATTGAGGGCCAGGTTTGCGTCCACTCCTTCCAAAGTCAGGGATCTCCAAAAATCCCTCTGGATCCACTTCCCCAATGAGAGAATTCCCACTGTTCTGTCTGTCAAGAGCTCCAACATTCCCAAATTAAAAACGGAGCGTTCTCCGTGTTTTTAGGGAATCAGATTCCCCCCTGCTCCAGCTGAGCGTTATTCCGTGAATATTTAATTTTAATTATTCCGTTAAATATTCGTGTTCCGTCAAAATTTATGCTCGTGGAAATGGAATTATTTTGTCCAAGCCCGTCTGAAATAAGGCATCAATGGCTAATTTTTTGTAATTATTATGTAATTATTAAAAGTATTATTATTATTTAAAGTAATTATTATGCAAATTTATTTAAAAACATACATTCTTCCCAAAACAGGAAGAAAAAAAATACAGGAAGACATATTCCATGTTTTATATTCTGGACATCATCTCCAAATCAGCCCTTTTTTTCAGCAATATCCAGATGAGCAAAAATCATCCCAAATTTTCTTTTTCCCCCACATCTGTCTCCATTCCGTGCCCTTTTATTCCTAAACCTCCCAGCTTTCTTAGTAAAATCCTTGGAAAATCAACTGATGCTCCGAGGCTGGAGAGATTCCGCTCCAAATCCTGAAGTTTGGAGCCGGCATTAACAAAATTCCCGCTGGAGCAACACCCAGAAAAATCAGGGAACAGATCCGATTATTTTTATCTCCAACTCAAACCATTCCACGATCTGAGATTTTTCCATTCGGATTTTTCATTCCGATTCCGCGGCCGGAGCGATTGGGGGTAAAAAAAAACTGAATTTTTCCCTCCAGATTTTGGCGAAGCCTACGCAAAATTTATGGGAGATACAACAGGAATATCCAAAGATTTAGGTGGAATTATCCCAGAATTATCCCTGATTTTACTTCCACGCCGAGCCGGAAAAACCGACTCGTGTCTCCTGAAGTCGCGGGTACCCAAAAATTGAATTTACTCGAGTTCCAGTCGCAGAGGGCTCCTGAAATTTCTCTCTGGCACAAATCCCACCTGAAGTAGGTGCCCCTCTGGGAATTTTAATTCCTACGCCGCTGGAATGGCCAATCCATCTGTTTGGGCCTCCGGTTTTTTGCTTCGGCGTCGTAAAACCGAAGCTGGAGCAGCTGAGGCCTCGTAAAGGCAGATTTGCGACTCGCCCCCACCCCGAGTCAAAATATTTGTTTAAAGGATGCTGGAATAGGATCCCAGCGGGAAGAAATTAAGGGAATGCGTGCCTGTGGAGAATTAGGGAGGCGGGAAACGTTATTTTTGCGGTTATTTTGTTATTTTAATTTGGGCAAACGGTGTTTTTTAATGATGATGATGATGATGATGAATTGTCTACAGCAACGGGGCTCCACGTTGGCACGATGTTCAAAATCTCTGCGTGGATAGAGGGAATAACAAAATCCGGCCACACGCCAAAAATAATTCTTTAATTGGGAATTTAAGCATAAAATTCCTCATTTTTCTGCACAGAGACCGGGTTGGATGGGATTTGGAGCACTCTGGGATAGCGGGAGCTGCCCCTGCCCACGGCAGGGAGTGGAACTGGGTGAGCTTTAAGGTCCCTTCCAGCCCAAACCATTCCATGATTCCGCAATTCCCAAACTTTTCACATCCCTAGGAGACACTGGTCTCTTTTCCTCTTTTATTTCCAGGCCACTTCCTCTCTTTCCATCCCCATCTGACCGGACCTGGGGATCCGAGCACGGAGCGAGGAACCTTCATTCCCAAAAGTGAGAAATGGGAAATTCCAGCAGCTGGAGTCGCTCCTTCAGTGATGCTGGAGCAGGAATGGGAAATTCCAGCACCTGGAATCGCTCATTCAGTGATGCTGGAATGGGAAATTCCAGTACCTGGAGTCGCTCGTTCAGTGATGCTGNACCTGGAGTCGCTCGTTCAGTGATGCTGGAAAAGGAATTGGAAATTCCAGTACCTGGAGTCG